>JAKSZT010054399.1:5379957-5415857 GCA_026826555.1 Tolypeutes matacus | reverse complement strand
GGGGGGGGGTGCGGGTGCGGGAGACCAGGCCTCAGCTTCCCAACCTCGGGCATGGTCGCTTTCTTTTCCTTTCGTTCTTTGCTCCAAGCGCCTTTTCTGCCCCTGGCCACCTGGGCACTTTCTTTCCGGGGTGGGAGCGAGCGCCCGCAGCGGGTGGCCCGGGGGCGGCGGGGCCGGGTGCCCCGGGGTCGGGCTGGGCCAGGAGTTGCTGGCTGGAGAGGCGGGGGGGCGACTCGGCGCTCATCTCGTCGTCGTCGTCCTCCTCCTGCTTGCTCTCCCGCATCCACTCCGGGCTCCTTCTCGAGCTGGCACTTCCATTCCCCCCTCCTCCTGGCATGCGAAGCGCTTTGTTCAGTGCAGCGTTGCAGAGGGGTTTTCCCAGGCTCCGCCCTCCACATTCATTCATGTTTTTGCCTCCTTGCGACTGTCTTTACGCTTTTTGATCGTGTCATGTTTTGTGCTCCATGTAGTATTTCTTTCTTCCCCTTAAAGGACGCATTATCGCTCGCCCTCGTCGCTACCGTGCTGCTGTCTTTGAAAAGAGCCACTTCCTCCCGCAAGGATTTAAACATGGGCTGGACAGCTAGGGACGGTGGGGAGGCAGTGGCTGGGGTAACCGAAAGCTATTACCGATTGGGGGTTTGCGTCTTTCACATTCATGCTCCCGACCGAGTGGTATCACATGATTGAATTTTAATCGGAGTTCACGCATTAAAAACTTCCAAATATCGTGACTATTTAAAAGCTGTAAGTTTAACAAGGAACGTACTTAATTAAGCATTCACAAGCTTTATTTGGCCGTAACGTCTCTGAATTCTCCACTGAAACAGCAGCTTCCTGAATCGGATGATGGATGCTTTTTCGGTGCACGGAGTTGAAGAAACGTATCTTTTATAGATCATTTAGCATGGTGTTGGACCGTCATATTTCTCTATTCTTCCTCATGCAATTAAAAACAAATTGCAGATATTCTTGTGCAGCGTCGACATGCAGCTATACCAGGGATGAAATACTGAAGTTAATTGTAGCCTTCTTTTCCCTCTCGTCCTTCCCTGCTATAATGAAACCATCAATTTCTAAAACCGTGTAATAAGATATTAGACATATTCCTTAGATTTTCCTAGGGAGAATTAGTATTTGAACATTTTTGTGCATCAGGCAGGGGGCAAAATATATACATTGTTTAGTTCTTATAACAACCCAAAGAGGTAGATACTATTATTCCTTAGATTTACAGTTGGGAAATCTGATCTTGAGGGAGATTAAGTAACTGGTGCCTGCTCACACAGTAGAGGGTAAAGCCTAGCTGGCTTTCAGCCTAGTCTTGTTTGACACCAAAACATGTAGTCATGACTTGCTGTGCCCCTTGACAAAAGTCAGAGAGTAGATATTATTATGTCCACTGAGCAAGTAGGTTCTGGGAGCAGGCCAGTTCATAGGTGGCACACTCTTTAGTTGCTGACCTTGGGCAGGCTACTTAACCTCTCCATGCCTTAGTTTTCTTACCTACGTAAAATGGATAAAGTTATTGTTAGAATTAAATTATGGAATGTGTAGAAAGTACATAGGCTCACAATAGATGTTCCGTGAGTATGCTCTTGTTTCTTCTACAGTACCGGCTATAACACTTAGAGGTTTCACACAAAGCATTCATATTCTATTCTTTGTGTTTAATGATTAAACATTGCATTATGTTTAAAGTCATCATAATGGGCTTTGCTTCTCAGCTTTAGTACAGAAAGTTAACGCTAGAATTTTAGCTCTAGGGTCCTTTAGAAGCTTGTGGAAGAGGAGGGTGAGGGGGCTGATTTAGGATTTAGATGGGTAATTAGGTTGGATTACAGCTTAGGTTATTCTTCTTGAGATCATGGTATTTTGATTTTTGTTTTTTTTTTTAACATGGGAGTCAGGATAGACCAGGTGATGCCGCAGCAACAAATAACTCCCAAACCTTAGTGATGGCAAACAGCAAAGGTCATTCTCTTGTTTATATTGCATGACCATGGTGGGTTAGTGGGAGCTTAGCTCTCTGTGGTCAGACTCACTGCAAGAGGGAAAAAGAGAGCCCGGGAGAATCTTCCTTTGATAATTTAAATGCTCCAGCCTGGAAGCGATGGCTTTTTCTTCCACTCACTGTTCATTGACCAGAAGTAGTCAAACAGTACAACTAAACGCAGGGTGGCAGAAAGTGCAGTCCTACTGTGAGCCTAGCAGGGAGAATTGGAATATTTGGGGAGCAACATTAACAGCAACCACAGAGAGTAATTGAATTAACTCTGTTAATTCAAGATGAATGAGTCATGAGCCCTGCCCACAAAGAGCTTTGAATGGACAGACATACTATGTACCGTTTCACCCTTTTATGGTCCAATGCTGTACTTCAATTGTACCTGGTAATGCTATTTTAAAAAAATATTTCAGAGAAAAGGCTCAGATATTGGCAAAATGACATGTCTTATGTTTTATTAAAAGTAAGTAACCTATTGCTGTGGTGCCCAACTTGATTTTAGGTTAGTGCTGTACTACATCTTAACTTTTTATTTATTTTTTATTGTGCGTAAAAATCAAAATTTTCACAATACATACCAATATTTGTAAAATGATATATAAATATATATGCATATATGTGCATTTGCTTACAAAAATGTTATTTATATTTATATATATTACATCTTAACTTTTGAAGTCTTTTTTCCTTGGAAGGTGGTAAAATGTGGCTTTTGTTTTTTTCCTGTTTCAGCACGTGGATTAATTGATGTACATTGAGTTTATGGAGCTACCGTTTTGTGACCTGCTGTTTCTTCAGTTTCTACGAGGAAAAAGTTGCCCCTGAATCAAAGAAGATGCCTCGAACGAAACAGATTCATCCCAGAAATCTAAGAGGTAAGGCTCTGCATTTTCTTTTACTTCTTAAAAGGGGGGAAAAAAAATCACTAAGTGGAAGTAAGGCTTGAGATAAATCTCATAATAAAGTATCTCTGCGGTGATGGAACGATGGGACAGTGTAAGCCCCAGCAGTGTCCGATCCATTTCTCTCTTGTTCACGTCCTCTTGTCCTGCACACTTCCTGTCTCTGAGGAGATGCTTAATATTTGTTGAGTAGATTACTTGACTTGGACAGAATTATAGTGCCTTCCCAGCCATTTCTGTGGGTACCACAGAACGAGCTGTCCTGTCTCTTCACAGGCACCATTTTTGGGTGAAGGCATCCGAAATGAACCCGCTGGTAAAGGATTCGATTGCCATCGATTTATGCTTATTTTTTCCACCCTGCCCCATGCTGCTTTGGGGTTTATTTCAGTAGTGCTCTGTAAGTTAGATTAACAAGTTAAGGAGTGAAGAGTTGTCGATGATGTTTACTCAAACCATTATTTGCAGAACTCAGAGGAAAGTGACCTATTTTCTAGAGGGAGCAGTGGGTCAAAAATGTGTATATACCACACATTTCATGCAAAGACTGAAAAATGAGTGTTTTCTCCCTAACTGGGAACTGATATTTTATTTATTTATTTATTTATTTTTTAATAGCTTTTTTTTTTTTTTTAATAATGATTCTTTTTTTTTTTTAAGATTTTATTTATTTATTCATTTATCCCCCCCTTGCTGCTTGTGCTCGCTGGGTCAGCTAACCACGCCGTGCGGGCAGGCTTGCCTTCACCAGGAGGCCCCGGGAACCGAACCCGGGGCCTCCCATATGGTAAACGGGAGCCCCACTGATTGAGCCACAGCCGCTTCCCCTGATATTTTAATATTAGAAAAGTAGGCTTATTTTAGTGTCTTGTTTTAAAAGATTTGTATTGCTTTAATGTGTTTTATGAGCTGGGAATAGTAATCTTTTACATTTAACTTTAGCAGATAAGGTAGCCGTTTTAAGCAATGACTTGGTAAAGCAAATAACTCCAAACTGAGTAAAGCATTTTATGAGATATTTACCATCACAGGGGGAAAAAAAAAAAATCTCAAACACATACAAGATAAGAAATGGCTTGTGAATCAAATAGATGAATTGAAACAGTCACCATAGGTGATATCTGAAAACACGATCAATTTTGTGACCTATTCAGATCCGAAAGCAGAGTTTATTTCCTGATAAAAGTGTGTTAGAACTCTCTGCTGGCACAGGTGGACACGTTCAAATCAATGACTATAGTATGAGTGTTTAATGAGACGGGAATTTGGGTAGAGAACATTAAGTGTTGTGTGCTAAAGTCTGATTGTTTCAGAGTCATATAGACAACGCTGACAGTTAAATATGTTTGCTTACCTCCCTCACTGGAGTCTGAGCTCCCTAAAGTAGAGACTGTGTCATCATTCAGTGCTCTATGCAGAGCTTCCAATCCTGGGGGTGCCGGCCGAGGAGGGCGCTTGGCTTCCTGGCCCCTGCCCTCCAATTCACCTGTCCAGAGGGAATGCCATGTTGCACATGATGCAAAGACGCCATATAGGCTGGCTGCTGCCTTGGCCTCTTCTAGTTCCTGGCAGCTATTAGAGGCCTAGATACCATTGAAGGAGTAAGTACATGATTGAGCTGAAAGCATTATTCATTAGGTCATGAATATCAAACAACTTTCATATTTAAAAATATTTGTTTTATGATATTCTAGATAACGTGACTTTCCTGAGAAGTAGATTTGTAGACCATAAACACTTTTCCTTTCTGCACCAAATAACTGTTCAACTCAGCCAATATTTGTTGAACACCTTCCTGTGCCGCTGTTCGAGGTGGTTGGGATAAAATGATTGTAAACACATGGGCCCTGCCGCTGCGTGGAGTTGAGGGGTGTTGGGTGGGCGGTGCAGAGGTCTGGAGACCGCAGAGGTTGGCATCCTGTTGTGTCCCGGTTGTGGGGGGCGGTTTGGAGTAGGATGGGCAGGGATTTAGGGAAGACAAGGTAATACCTGAACTAGGTTGTTAAGGCTGAGAAATTATCCAAGAGGCTGACAAGACAGAATAAGTACGTCTCATCCTGGGGTAGGAGTTCGTGAAATACCTTGGGGAACCATGGCTGCTCTTAAGTTATTCCCCACTGGAGCATAAGAAGTCAGATTCGGGGGATGGGGGGGGGAGAGAAAGGAGATGGGAGCTGGTGAATGAGGAGGGATTCGATCATGAACGTCTGTCAAATCTAAGTGTCAATTTAATATGTAGAGTTAGAAGTCGTAATAGGAAAACTTGCTTGCTTTCTGAAATTAAGGTGTTTTCAGAGTTTTCAGACAGAACTTGAAATACATTGGATTCTGGCCCATCGTGAGAGTCTAGAGAGTTCCTTGACCAAGGCAGTTAGTCACATGGACGCTCAGCCACTAAGGAAGAGATAGAAGCGGCCCAGCACGAGGCAGCGTCCCAGTGCCGAGGCGGTGGGACACCAGGCTCGCTCAGCGGGCTCAGGGAGTGGAGGAGGACATCACGGAAGAGGTGGTACTGGAGCCACTCGCCCTCCCTCTGCCGAGGTGGAGGACGGTGAAGCTGTTCTGGCTGGGAAAAATGGAGTAAGCCGAAGCCAGAAAGGCTAAGTTCTGACAGCTTTAAAATTCCCACTTGCCTTCAGAAAATGTGTTTGAAGACTCTATCCTTGGGAACAGTTTTGGGGTTAAAGTAAGCAAATAAACATCGGCTACTTTTTTTTTTTTTTTAAGCATTTATTTAATATTTGTGACCATTTGGAATATCTTTGTTTTCCTTTGTCTGTGATCCACTCAATGCCTTGTCATACTGAAGACGTATCTAATAAAATAGAAGAAATGGGGGGGAGAAGAAATCAGAAAACCAGAATGAGAATCACCATACTCAGGGCTCAAACCACTCCCGCTGTCAGACTTGGGGCCATCTTAAACCCATCATCCCTTTTTAGGCTTTCTTGGAAAATAGTTTGTGAAGCATTTGCCTTGTATTTGGTAATTAAGTCAACATTCAAAGATTCATACCTTTAAAAAAAACGCTCAGATTATATACTTAGTTTTAACTCTGCTGTAGCCTTGGTCCTTCAGCAGGGGCGGGCGAACCCCTGTGGCTGCGTAGAGCCAGAGAGTAAACGTAGTGTATCCCTCTGGAATGTGCGTTTTCTTTGGGGGAAAATATATCCACACACATATATATGTATATGAGTATCTGGCTGTATGTGTATGTCCGTGTACACGTATTAAAGTATAATACAAGAATAAAAAGTACAGTACAGGGATCTGTTGTGCAGGAGTATATAGATTTTGTATGAATTTTAAAGTTAGGGTATTAGCATAGGCTGTGCTCCCATAGAGAGAGAGAGTTTGCACTGCTCTGCTATTTAGAGCTTCTTTGGTAGAAAGTTTGAGAAGAATTGATGTCATAGGCAGGAAATATATTTGGGAATTAGACCTGAGTTCTCTGTACAGTCTTTAGACCTGAGTTCTCTGTACAGTCTTTAGGCCTGGGGTTTTGTGGTATTCTAGTCTCTTCCCTCTTGGCCACATAAATTAGGTAGAACCGTTGTCTTTGGTGCCTAGCTCCTGTTTGCAGAAGGCGGGTGGCTGTTGCTTAACACCGACTTACCCTTTGTGAGTCTGAATAAAAATGCCTGAGAGAGCTCAAACACAGCCCCTGGTGTTGAGAAGAAAAGCTTGGCGTTGTCTTGCCTGTTTGTGGTGACGTGAAGGACCCCGGGGTCTGAGACCCGGGCATTCATTGCCAACTGCCCATCCGTGGAGCTGATGGGACCTGCTGCCTTCCCGGTTCCTTGCTGCCACTCTTGGGCAGCGTGGCATGGAGGAACCAGTGGCTGGCGGTGCTGCATGCCCGTCCTCCAGAGGTAACCGGCGCCTTTGTGCTGAGCCGGTCATCACTGTGACTTTGTCCCAGAGCTTTGGCAAAAAGAACTAGGTGTTTCCTATTTTAATTGTATTTAGTCCTAAGGTTTCAAAGACTAGTGGTTTTCCGCTTTAAGATTGGAAAATACTAAGTATTAACCTTTGGTAAAACATATTTTTGAGAATTTGGTGTAGCTGTTTAGGTCCGTTCTTTTCTCTTTCCTCCTTTCCTCTTCTCTTTTCTTTTTTCTTCTTCGATTGAATGCATTTGGCTCTGAGCACATGGCAAAAAGAACTCCCCCCCCCACCCCCACGAGCCAGTTTATTATAATAAGTAGCGCTTAGGGAGATCAGATCCCAGCTACTGTCTTAGTTTCCTAGAGCTGCCGTAACAAAGTATCACAGACTAGGTGGCTGAAAACAAGACAGTTATTGTCTCAGGTTCTGGAGCAGAAGTCCTAAGTCAGGGACCCAGCAGGGCGGTGCGCCCTCCTTCCCTCCCCTTAGCTCCTGGGGGTCGCTGACCCTCCTTGCTCTTCCTTGGCTTGCAGCTGGGGCATTTGAGTCTCTGCCTCTGTCGTCACCTGGCCCTCTCTACTGTGTCTGTCCCCTACTTATGAGAAACTAGCCATTCTGGATTTAAGACCTCCGGTATGACCTCGTCCTACTTATATCACCTCTATAAAGGCCCTTGTTCCCAGTTAGGTCACATCCTTGGAACCAGGGTTAGGACTTGAACACAGTCCAACCCATAACAGCCACAACTGACCCACCAGGTCAGGGGTCTAAAGTCCCGAGTGGGACCAAGGAGGCTTTCCAGTTTGGACTTTTCATCATTTGGCAATCTGATGAGTATTCATTGGCCCTTTCACTTACCTGAGCTCAGCCTGGAAATCCAGCCCCTCTGTGCTTGTTCTCCCACTCCCCTCCCTCCCGGTTTCTACTTTCCAAAGAAGAAATCTCTCTCCTTACCTTGTTCACTCCCCCCGTCCCCAACCCAAATTGGTCCTCCATTGCTGGTGTGCCTTACTGTCTTACGATACTGCTTGGTAATTTCTGTTACAGATCTGTCATCTTAGCTGCATTATAAATTATCTGTCAAAAGAAACCGGAGAAGTCATCTGTGTGCTCAACAAAACAATATGCATACGTGTTCACTCCATGGCACACTAGAGGGTTAAGATTCGAGATGTTTTGCACTCATGAAATTTGTTTTGAGTTTTCAACCGCTGAGTAGTAAATGCCTCTTCAGTTATTTGGTAGCTGCTGATTAAGAAACGCATTACAATGTAAAATTTCAATTGTCTGAATAGATAAGTCAAGGGGTGATTAGCTTTTGTCTTACATGAGGTTTCACCATAGGATTCCTGGAGTTTATTCCTCTGCTACATTTAATTACTAGAATGGTGAAGAGCTTGGGCTCGTGCTATCACTGACTAGCTGTGCAGCCTTGGGCAAGCTGCGAGGCTGGTTTCCTCATCTGTAAACTGGAGATAACGTGTGGCGATTAGATGGCATGGTCCATGGAAAGCACTTGGCATAGGGCCGAGTAAACACTCAACGCCGAGACTATTGCTCCTCAAAAAGAGCTGGTCTGTGTGGAACTCTTGCGTTGCACGTGCTTTGTAAACAGAGGAATACCCATATAGAACCTTTTATTGCACTTTCATGCTGCACAAAGAAAGCTGCCTCTGCTCTGGGTCGATAACTGACACGTCCCGTGCTTGGGATTTGGGGAGAGAGAGGCTCGTGCAGAAGATAATTTTGCAAAAGAAAATTCTTACCCAATTGCTGCCTCTTCGAGTTTTACACGTAACCTCATTCAGACCTTGCCTAGTTTTTTTTGACAATGTTGGATGGGGTTTATTTGTTCTGTCTGCACCCAGTTCTCAAGAGACCCTGAGGTCTTCAACTTTCTTACAGTCGAGCTGCTTTTAAAAACGACGTCGTGGACCATGTGGGGTGGCAGGGAAGTGCTCTTGTCATCACTTGTATTTTAGGTCCTGAGATGGGCACTCTCTCTGCTCCAGAAGAAACCCAACCAGGTTTCAGGATTAATTGGATCAAGAGGAATCTCTGCATTTGCTATCAGTGTGTGGGCTCACTCCAGTGATTATTCTGCAAACTCATCTACCATGAATAAAATCTTACATTTACTTGTCTTGGAGGGAATATCTTATTAAGCTTATTTGTAGAATAGGTTTAATTTTGGTGATTTCCAGTTGGAATTCCAGCAGTTTATGCAGGGTTTTTCAAATTTGAACAGCAGTTCCATGCTGAGAGCCTTAAGGTTTAAGGAGTCAAAAATCTTAAAGGGAATGCAACTCCATGGTTTATCTAAAAAAAAAAAAAAAAAAAATCTGTATATGACTGTAGCTAGAAAGGAAATAAGTAATAACTTGAAAAAAATGCTTTTGCTGGTATAGGAGCTATCATGTAAATAGCTCACATTATTTAGTTTGACTAGTATAAAAATATGAGAGTAGATTTAATATAGCAAGTTTCCCTTCCTTTGTTTTTGGCAGATAATTATTTTTCAGCCCATGTTGAGAGTTTATTTGATGCTTCTTGAATGCCTATTAACACTAACCAAATGCTTCTTTCCTTTTTAAAAGCAAATATAAAATGTAATAATATGCTTAATCAGAGTGATGATTTTATTTTAGAACATCTCTGCAACATATGTTCTGATGAGGTATAATTTTATCTTGCCATAGAATAGAAAAATACATAATATGCATAGAATCGCTTATCATGCACAAATATTTTTAAGCACTACATTTAGAATGCAATGTAATTTGAACAAATCTGGGCTAAAGTTGATTCTCGGGCTATTTGGTTATCTGGAAAAATATTTTTGAATAAATTAAGTACTTTTTAGTCACATGTTTAGTTCTTTAAAGACATTTTAGTAATTCTCTTTTGCATAGTGATTATGTGCCAATTACAAATGATGCTGGGGTATTCTTATTAAGCACTTGACTTTTGTTACACTCTTAGCCATTATTCAGTACAGCACAAAAAATTACAGCCAAATTGGGCCCTTTCTTCTCAGTACTCAAGTCATTCTTTCAAAAGGAAGGTCTTTTTTGGCCCTCAGGCTTATATTTGATGCAGGTTTGCATTATTTAGACTTTTATTAAAATTTTTTTAAAAATGGAAAGTTCTCAGTAGTTCTTAGAAATTTTCTATAATCAGTTTCATTCTAGAAAATGTTTTAAGGCCGTGCTGCTGTGCACAGGTATTTTAAACATATATAGCAATCACAAAACAGTTGGCTACTATGTGATTAACTAGAACAGCAGTTACTAAGTATAAAATGAAACCCTAATAGTCTAAGAGTTATATGTACTTCATTGGTGGGAAGCTTGATTTTTATGGTACTTGGGTGTTTATGTGAATGTAATATTTCTATGTCCTTGAATGATTAGAGTGTGAATTTACCCAAACATGCCTATTGTTTGGCTCTTTGAAATGTGCTTATCTTCCAGTGTGGAAAAAGATAAAATCAGTATATAACTGCTTAATAGTTACAGTATCCAAATAGAAACAGGTTAAACATATAATTGGCAGTGTTTGATAGCTTAAAAATAAAGAAAGAAAAAATGAGCTAAGCGGTGTTTGGGTCCCTGGAAGTTGTGGTGGCTAAAGAGGGCCAGGGGCGCGCCAGGGGGTTCTCCTTTAGGCTGCTCTTTCCTTAGATGCCCTTGGTGAGAACGAGCGAGTCTTATGGCTGGAAGGGTAAGCCTTAGACGTCCTGGAGTTCAGTCTCCTTATTTTACAGATGAGAAACAAAGGTGCCCCAGGGAGGTTAAGGGATTTGACTATTGGCCATACCTGTGGAATGTTCTTTTAATTTTTTTTTTTTTAATCAGACTTCCTAGAGTTATGTGTGATTTGTTGTGTGCTGGTGGCAAGAGGGAGGTTGAGATATATATGTTTATTTATTTAAGGAGGTACCAGGGATTGAATCGGGGACCTTGTATGTGGGAAGCAGGCACTCAACCACTGAGCTACAACTGCTCCCAGAATTATATTGTTTTATGATGATAAAAAGAACCTACCCCCCCCTGCAGTAGGCTCTATTCAAAGCACTCTCTATGTGTTCACTCACTGAATCCTTACGACCACGTGAGGTCGATACTGTTATCATCTCCATTTTATAGATGTGAGGAGTGAGGTACAGAGAGATTCTCCTGTGCCCAGGGTCACGCAGTGGGAGGAGTCTCTAGAGCTTTTCTTCTCCCTCTCCCGCTCCCACTCCCGCTCCCTCTTTTTTTTTTTTTTTTTTTTTTGAGCCTTTGCTTTTAACCTTCCTGCTTATACTTGCTGATGTTGGCAATAGAAAAATCTTTCCTGCTTACTAAGAGTTTGGAAATGCTGTCTATCCCAGTTCTGAAATAAAGGTTGTTAAGTCCTAGCACATAGAAGCTGAGGCTACTCAGGAAGCCAGAATTTGGAGGAGTCCCCCTCCAAGTCTTTAATATTTGAAAATCCATTTCAGAGGTGTGTGTGTGTGAGTGTGTGTGTGTGTATTACTAAGTTGGAATTACTGTCACAGCTGGGGAGTTTCCAAACTCTTCAAGAGAGAAAGAATAGTTTTTCCATCAAAAGTATTTGCTTACATGCTTTGCTTAGTTGAAAGTAGAGATGCCTTACTTACATAGGAAACGGCAGTATTTCAATGGGGGTTTCAGCATAACAGTTACAATATCAGACATGAAGACTTAGCAAATATTGCTGGGGAAACTAATGTAAAACCATTAAAATTCTAAGTAAAATCTGGAAGACAACAGTCTAGAATTTTCCTTTCATGCAGTAAGTATAGTAAAGTATAGAAAAAGTGACACTATTTTAGGTATATGTGGACTTTTCCACTTTGCAGATATAGATAAAGAGAAAATGGAGAAAGGCTTTTACAGAATCAGAGTTCAAAGATTTTTTTTTTTTTTTTTTTTTTTTGGTTTTCCATTTTAATTCTAGGAACAGTGAAAATGTTAGACTCTGTTTAGAAATAAAACCATATACCTGTCCTCTAGGGGTTAAAATCTAGTACTCCCTATGAAATACACATGAAAAAGATCCAAGAGCAATATAAAGCAACAGATAATTTCAGATTAATAAATACATGCAGAGGGAAAGTGGAGCAAGAAGTAATCTGAGTAGTATAAAATCAGTCAGGGGGAGTTAACTTTTTTCTTTTCTGTGAAAACCCGAATGAGAAGGCGTATTGAGATGGGTTTTGAAAGAAGGGGAGGGTAGATTGGCCAAGGAAATAAGGTGCTTTGAGACCTTGGCAGAAAAAGAATGACGGAGCAATCATGCAGAATGAGTTGTTGGTTTAGTTTGCTTGGTTAAAGCGTAATTCTTGATAAACTTGAAAACTTGAAGAAGAGGAAAGGCAGCTTTTAAAATTTGATACTTGTAGTTTCTATTTATGGCGATTATGCGATTACCAAGTTCATTTCTTTTATACTGCCAGATGGGTGATAAGTATTTAAAGACCTCTTAGAAGTCCAGGACTATCTTATAATTCTTTGACGTAACAAACAAACAACAGCCTCCAGCTAGGTGAGTGTGATTTGTTGGCAAACAGGGAATAGGAGGGTAGGTTAAAAGAGGGAGGCAGTCTCCGTACCACCCTCCACCCGAAAATCATCTTTATGTGCATGAATAAACCAGCTAAAGAGTAATGTATGAGTATTAGCAAAGAACTTTTAAGTTAGTTTCTTCATGGGAGTGTGGGTAGAGGTGAGGGGATGATGTTGATAAGTATTTTCCTTTGTAGCTCTAAGTGGCTGTTATTCTAGGGCAGGGGTCCACAAACTATAGTCCAGGGGCCAACTCCAGTATTCTGCCTGTTTTTGTAAGTAAAGTTTTATTGGAACACAGCCATGCTCCTTCACGTACGTATCGGCCATGGCTGTTTTTGTGCTGCGATGGCAGAGTTGAATAGTTGCGTATAGTTCACAAAGCCTGAAATATTTACCGTCCAGCTCTTTCCAGAAAAAGTTTGCCGACTCCTGTCTAGGAAAGAGAAGAGAATTGAGGTATTTATTTAAGAACCCTTTTCTGTTTAGGAATAAATTAAAGTGCTCCACATTTCCAGAGAGAACTGTGTAGGAATGAATTGTAGGTGAGCTCGAGCTACTGCTTTACTATGTGACCATCTGCTGAACCTCTCAGGAGACCAAGGATGATTAGGGAATCCACATTTGTTTGGGAAGAAGTTTCTTTAGTTGTGGTTCTCAGGCAAAAAGAGGGGCTTAGAGGCTGAGTTCGGTCTTGCCAGGGAAACTGACTTGTCCATGATCTCCTGATGCCAAGGTTGCGGGTCTCCACAGCTGAAGCCCAGGTTTCCAGATAGCCACCTGTGCTGTCAGGTATAGCACTGTCCTTTTTCCTAACCGTATTCTCTCCATTGGTCACCTCATTATTTAACCCCCAGTGATGGAAGAATGTAAGCAACTCATTTCCAGTGATGTACACCAACTATCTTGGGAAGAATTGCTTTTCAGCAAAATAGAGCTGCCTCTGCGAAGAGTGCCTCCTGAGAAACTGGCTGCAAGAGGCAGCTCTTCCACCTGTGAGAGTTGTCCTGGGGTTTGGCGATGGGACCAAGCCATGTATGTAATAATTTCTAAGGGGAAGCGGATGTGGCTCAAGTGATTGGGCTCCCGTCTACCATATAGGAGGTCCAGGGTTTGATTCCTGGGGCCTCCTGGTGAAAGGCAAGCTGGCCTGAGCAGAGAGCCAGCCCACGTGAGAGCCAGCCCGCGCGAGTGTTGGCCTGGGCGGCGTGATGACCTTTGTAGGAGTGCTGGCCTGCGCAGGAGTGCTGGCCCACGCGGACAGCTGGCAGCAAGATGACGCAACAAAAAGAAACACAGAGAAGGAGAGACAATAAGAGACGCAGCAGACCAGGGAGCTGAGGTGGCGCAAGAGATTGAGCGCCTTTCTCCCACTCCAGAAGGTCCCAGGATCAGTTCCTGGTGCCGCCTAAAGAGAAGAACAAGCAGACACAAAAGAACACACAGTGGAAAGGACATAGAGAGCAGACAGCGAGTGCAAAACAGTGAAGCAGGGAGGGGAGAAATAAATAAATCTTAAAAAAAAACCAAACACTTTAAGTTTTAAAATTTGTATTTATAATTTTGGAACTTGATCGAACTCCTGGTATGTCTGCATTCTCAATATTCCCGGCAGCATTTTCTTTACTATCCTAACAACTCCATCTCTGATGGTTTTGGGGTAAGGGAACAAGAGTGATCAGAGAAAACGATTCTTTTGTATTCTGGTTTGGTTTTACTTTATTTTGCTTAAAATTTAAATACTCTATGATTAAGGATAGACTTAAGTTCACAATAACCATGCGAGTAGTTTGAGAAATACTTTTGAAAGCAATGTTCTCCATATACAGGCTGGAACATTAGCCTCTTTATTTTGGTATTGTGGCTCAAAAACAGTGTGCACTCAGTAATTGTTACCAATTTTCCCTTCTTGGTGAAAGGAAGAGCCTCCAGCAGTCAGGAAATATGGCGAAAACAAAGGGCCAGCTTGGTTGCTATCGCTTAGAGCAGGGGTTCTTAGCCTTTTCTGTTCCATGGACCCCTTTGCCAGTCAGGTGAAAACCACAGACCCCTTACTAAGTCCACACTGCACTGTATTATTTAATCAATACATCACACCCACATCAACACGTCCCCACAAGAACCGTGTTCTTTCGAATTTCATTTCAAGCTCACGGACCGCTGGTTAAGAACCCCTGGCTTAGAGCCTCTGACCGGACCTCTCTAGGCTTGCTGTGATGTGTTGGGCACGACATGCCGTTATACAGCCCTGTCCCTGACTTCTAAGAAATTTATGATTTAGGACTGACCGTCATGGCTTACACGTGAAAGTCTGGATAGCTGTGCAGACATGTGATAAGTGAACACATGAGTAAACGTTCAATTACTGTATATAAGCAGGAGTGTGACTGCGTAGCCCAGGAGTTGAATGCGTTACTTGGCTTTCTCTGTGTTGATGGTTTTAAGTTGAGCTGCTCTGTTTTGATGGAATTAATGCCACACAAGTGACGAGTGACATGCTGAGCTTTTGCACTAACATCTTGGACAAGCAAGAGTTGGCAGTCAGTTTTGTTTGGGGGTATGAGCTTTCATGGGAAGGTTGCCCTTTTTAATCTCTAGACAGTAGTTTATTGGCTCTGTCAAACCACAGCACAATGTGTTTTTTTTCCCCACAGTTTTATTAAGATATAATCAACATACCATAACATTCACCCCTTGCAAGGGTGTAATTCAGTGGTTTTAGTAAACTTAGAGAATTGTGCAACCTTTACCACAATCCAGTTTTAGAACATGTCCATCGTTACGAGAATTCCCTCAGTCCATTTACAGTTAGTCCTTGTTCCCACCCCAGGCCCTGGCAGCTGCTCATCGGCTTTCTGTCTCTGTGACTGCCTTTTCTGGACATGTGGTATAGGTGGACTCGCGCAATATATAGACTTTTACATATAGCTTCTTTCACTTGGCACGATGTTTTTGAGATTCATCCGTGTGGTAGCATGTATCAGAATTTCTGTTACCGTTTACTGCTGAATGATATTCTAAAATCTGGCAATGTCACATTTTGTTTACCCATTCACCAGCTGATGGACATTTGGATTGTTTTCAGTGATTGGCTATTGTGAACAATGTTTCTGTCAGCGGTTGGGTCCTTCAGGTCTGCAGTTGAATAGAATGTTCTGTAAATGTTGGGTCAAGTTGGTTAACATTTATTTTATTTGATATTATTATAGAGATTCTAGCTCTTTTATGGTTACTGTTTGCATGGTACATCTTTTTCTCATCCTTTTACTGTGAACCTATTTGTTACTTTGAACCTATGATGTGTATCTTGTAGACAGTATGTAGCTGGATCTTGATTTATTTAATCCAGTTTGACAGAGTACTTTGAGTGGGGTATTCATTCCATTTACATTCATGTAATTATTGTTATTGTTGACTTATGTCTGGCTTATTGCTATTTCTTTTCTATTTGCATCTTTCCCCCTCCGAACTGCAGAGGGGAGTTCTTCACTGCAGTCTTTTGTGTTAAGTAAAAATTTTTTTAGTGCATAATTTTAATTTCTCTTGCTTTTTTACGATACTTCTGAGTGTAGTTATTGACTTATTTTCTTTGTGATTGCCCTAGAGCTTATAATATGTCTGCTTCAGAATACTAATTGAATTCTGGCAAATATAGAAACTTTGCTCTAATATATCTTCTTTCCCTTCCCTTCCCTTCCCTTTATGCTTTTTTTGTCTTATATATTTGATCTCTATGTGGTATCACCCCAACTATACAGTGTTAAAATTATTGTTTCATGCAATCTTATGTCTTTTAAAGAATTTAAGAGAAGAAATGAGAAAATATTTTAATTGTCTTATATATACCTACATATTTTCCATTTCTGGCACTCTTCATTTCTACCTGTGGATTCAAGTTACTATCTTGTGTCACCTCCATTCACCCTAAAAGACTTCGTATAACACTTCTTATGAGGCAGGTCTGCTGGCAGTGATTTCTCTGGTATATTTTTTATTTTTGTTCTAAGGAATGTTTTTGTTTCTTCTTCATTTTGAAGGATAGTTTTCTAGAGATGGAACACTTGGCTGATAGTTATCTTTTTTCTTCTTCTTCTTTCAGTACTTCAAATGTTCCACTGCCTTGTGGCATCCATTGCTTCTGATGAGAAGTCAGCTGTTTATCATTGTTGTTCCCTGTGTTCACTGGGTTGTTTTTCCCTTGCTGCTTTCAGGTTTTTCTGTCTTTCACCATTTTGACTATGATATGTCTAGTTGTGGCTCTCTGTCTCTATTCTACTTGAGGGTTTATTGAGCTTCCTGGATATGTGGATTAGTATTTTTTTTTTTTTTGCTTTTTTAATTGAATCTGGGATGTTTGTGGTCATTATGTCTTTATATATTTTTCCTGCCCCCTTTTAATCTCTTTTCTTGAGCTTCACGTTACACTTATTTTGGTATTGATAATATTTCACAGGTCTCTGAGGCTTTGTTCAGTTTCTCTCAATCTTTTTCTCTCTTAGACTGGATGTCTGTTGAACTATCTTCATGTTTATTAACCTTTTCTTCTGCTAGCTCAAATTTCCTGATGCGCCCCTCTAGTGTACTTTCCATTTCATTGTTCTTTTCAACTCTAGAATTTCCATTTGGTCCATTTTTTAAAAAATTCTCTATCATTATCAAGATTCTCTATTTGTGGAGTATTATCACCATGCTTTTCTTTAAAAATGGTTTCTTTCAGTTCTTTGTGTGTGTGTATTCATATAGTAGCCACTTTGGAGTCTTGGCCTGTTAAATATAACATCTGAGGTCATTAAAGGAAGTTTCTTTTTTTTCCTGCATGTGGGTTGCACTTTATTATTTCTTTTCATGTCTCCTAATTATTTTTTGTTGTTGAACTCATTTTAGATAATCTAATGTAGCAATTCTGAATTCTGGCTTTTTTTTCTCCTTGAGAGTTATGTTTGTTGTTGTTGTCCATTTGTTTAGTAACTTGCCTGGATCAACTCTGTGACGGCTGCCCACAATGTGTGGCTACTGATGACTCTGCGCCTGTTTTTTTGTTTGTTTATTTGTTTGTCTTCTTGTTTTCATTTGTAAGCCTGGCTTCCTAGGGCGTACCGCAGTGTCTGCAAAGTTTTGTGCTCAGCTAAATATTGATCAGAGATTGACCTTGAATCAGGAGAGCTTTCAGTCTCTGCTGATGGATCAGTATGTGGGCTGGCATGGCCCCTGAAAATTCCAGGCAATTTCCACATCTGCCCTGGTGTTGTTCTTCAGCCGGGCCCTCCTGCATCTTCTCTGTGTGTGTGTGCGGGCTCTGTTGGCCAGGGGTGGTGCAGGGAATGTGTGGGTGGTTTACCAAGCTCACATGGTTGTCTCACCTCCTAGACCTCCTGCTTCAATCCCTGTCTTGTCTGCTGGTCTGCTGCTTGCCCAGAGTAGGACCTCAGCCCCAGGCTAGCAGAACCTCTGGCTTTTCCACGTTCGCTGTTCTTTTCTCTAGTCCAGGGTCCATGAAGAAATGCTCCTCAGTTTGTGCATGGCTTTGCTTGGCTTCGAGTGCTCAAATGGTTGTTTCGGACCATTGGTCTAAGCTTTACAGTTGTGTTTTGGAGGGAGGGCTTGCCAACCTCCCCAGTTTGTCACGGCTCCATTTGTCTTTGATTGATCCAATGAATGCGTGAGCAACTGCGGCAAGCAGCGTCCTGGGCTCTGAGACTACCAAAGATACAGAATGCATTTTTTTTTAAAAGATTTTATTTATTTATTCATTTATCCCCCTCCCCTTGCTGCTTGTGCTCGCTGGGTCAGCTAACCACACCATGCGGGTGGGCTTGCCTTCACCAGGAGGCCCCAGGAACCGAACCCGGGGCCTCCCATATGGTAAACGGGAGCCCTACTGATTGAGCCACAGCCGCTTCCCAATGCATTTTTCTTTTACTAGAGAAATTGTGAGTTTACAAAATAATCATGCGTACCATACAGGATTCCCATACATTGTCCCACCACCGCTGCCTTACATTGTTGTGACACATTTGTTAACAATTGATGAAAGAACATTGTCATAATATTACTGCTATCTATAGTCCGTAGCTTACATTTGGTGTATTTTTCCCACACACCATCCTAGTACTAACACCATGTATTAGTATTGTATATTTATTAATAGTTCCTGAGAGAACATTCTTATATTTGTACTGTCAACCCCAGTCCGTCATCTACTACATGGTTCACTGTGTTATGCAGTCCCATGCCTTGTACAGTCCATCCAGAGTGTAGTCAGTGGCTTTCATTTTCATCACAGAGCTGTGCCGTCATCACCTCAGTCAATTTTAGAATGTTTTCACTACTTCAAAGGGAGAAATCCCAAACTCTTTATACCCCTGTTTTCTTGACCCTTAGCACTGCTATAGTACCTTCTTTGCCTTTGCTGCTAAAATATTACACTATTACTGTTAACAATAGTCGAAGTTATAATAGTCTTCCCATGTATCATCATGTTCTTAACACCTTGTAATAGAGGAACATTCTGGTGTTTGTACTATTAATGTCAGTCCTCATCCACCACCGAAATCACTGTTACACAGTCCCGAGATTATCCTCTAGCTGTCTTTCAATTGATGTTAACTTCCCTAGACTACCCCTTTCAGCCACAATCACAATTGTAAATCAGCAGAGTTAGTTATACTCATTATAGTGTATTGCCATCAACTCTCTCCATTTCCACACATTGCAAAATGCGTTTTAACAATCTTCTCATTTAGAACTGTGCTTAAGGAGCAAGTGGGCCAAAAATCTAGATGCCGTTTAAAAGATAGAAGTAAGTGAGATGATGGTGCTTTTAGGATATTATTACCGGCGTTATTGTTATTTCAAATATCCATACCACACGTACACATTTTAATCCAGTGGCAGCTTCTAAGTCTAAGCTTCTATCACTTACAATGTGGTTTCAAAAAAAAAAAAAAAAAAAGGAAGGACTTTGGAGTTGTGGAATTGAGATTGAATCTTGGTTTTTAGACTTACAGACTTACTTGATCTCTCTGAGCCTGTGTTTCCTCATCTCCAATTGAGGATAATAATACCTACCTTATGAGTTATTTTCCAGATAAAGTATGGCATAGGTAAACCATCAGGCACATAGTAAGTATTCAGTAAATGTCAGTCTACCCACCCAACCAGTTTGTGGTTGGGAAGGTAGTTTTGGTATCCTTTTCATCACCTGATTATCTGCTTCTGGCTTTATGAACCTTTGCTTCTTAAGTTTTCTTATCCTTTTATAGAATAATTTTGGCACTTTATCCTGTCTTGCAAACGAACAGTATATTCTTCAGAGTACAGTTTGTTTGAATGGGTCTTTCCAAATAGTCAAATATTCCCAATTTTTTACAGTAATTTCCTTTCTAAAATCTAAATTTTATGTACTTTCAGGTGACAATGAAAACCTTGCACTGCTGCTTTATGACCAGTGAGATCATCTTGAGAGGAGGGCTGTAAAATGAGAGAAAGTAGCATCTCTCTCTAGACATGCTCAGGGCATCATTGGAAGGGGCAAAGCCAGGTCTCTAATACAAATTACCAAAGACTTGTACTGAGAATTGTCTTGCATCCTGCCAGACAAAAGCCTGCTCTGTTCAGCCTCAGAGGTGCTCTCCTAAGATACCAAAGTTAACATGGAGGAAACGGTAACTTTGGCTATACCAGGTTTTCATTGTCATCTCTGGTTTGGGGAAGGACGTGATTGGACAATGGTCCATCCAAGTCTTTACAATAATAGCCATAACTTCCTATGCTTCTGAGAACTTAGAAGTTAATAATTTCCTCTGACCTCTTTACTTAACGCTTGCAGAGTGCCTTAGGTCAGAATATTTTATTGGGATTTTTGTTAGATTTCTAGGCAGTGCCTCTTTGTCGGAAGCCTTTAATGTTCTCCTGAGGAGTGTGTGTGCTGTGGATAGTGGATACTCTGTCAAGAGTAATCCTTGAAAATAAAGTGTGTGGATAGTACACACTCTGCAAAACGTGAAGATCGAGAGCTTATCTGTTGTAAGGTGACATCAGCAGGTCGCTGGTTCCAGGGTGGACGTGACTCTGCAGCTGCCTGACAGACGGCCACAGTGCACTTGGAGTTACAGCAGAGGTGGCCTGGAGTGACATCTGGCTTAACACCTTCCGCGTGCCGGTAACACGCACGATACAGCCCAAGTGCTGTGGTAAAATAAAGGTCTTCGAAAACATGAAGTGGTCTTTTAGCACTCGTATTTGTTGCAGGAGCCAAGTGTGGAGTTGTATGCATGTCAGTCTGAATCCTGTACTTCTGTTAAACACTGTGTCAATGTGCCTCCTGAGACAGGTCTGTAACAAGTTTATAACAGTGATTATGCTTTTTCCCTCAAGCTTTAAAAACCATAGTTTTGGTAAGAGTTATCTCTGATTTAAAAGAAAATTTTTTTAAAGAAGAGATTTATTAAATGAAGTAAAGGTTATAGACTTTTAAATTTTTTTAGATGGGATATTTTTTCTTGTGCACTCAGCAAATGCTTGATAAATAATTGCACAAGGCATCAGGCTTGTTAAGTGCCGTGGAGGATGTGAGAATGTCTCTGGCATAAATCTTAGCCTGGGTGACCCTGCAGTTCAATAGGAGAGATAAGACAAGCACAGAACTATAATAACAAGTACAGGGTGATAAGAGACTCATGCTGGAGTGCCAGGAGAGACTGAGAAGGGAGGCAGTGCTTTCTGATTCCATGGGAAAGCACCCTCCACCTCCCGAGAACTCTCTTTACTTTCTCGGCTCATCTTGAACTAATTCTCCAAGTCCTTGTTTTAGGGCATACAACCTAAATACATATTTCTGCACTCACCTCATTGTGGGAGCCCGAGAGAGGGGGAAGAGGAATTCAGGGGGTGAGAGACTTGGTTAAAGAGAGTATCTTGGACCAGTTTGTGCAGCTTCTTGACTTGTGGGTTGGACCAGGCTGTGCCTAGCATCCTGACTTAACATGTCACTGGAAAAGCCCTGTAAGTGCAGGAGCGCAACACAAATATTCTGGAAAAAGTCACCGGGGTAAGCTTGTGAGCTGGAGACATGTTAGATTTGGGGAAAATACCATTTGTGTGAATAAGGACCTTGGTACCAAATGTGTGAATAGCTACTGACACCTCATGGATGTGGATATTATTATTTTCAGTTGCAGAAAATATGTGTACCAGTGTCTGTATATGTGTGTGTACAAACATGTATATGGTCTTGGCTAAAACTGACCTAGGAGCTTAATCTGTGACAATGAAAGCCACTCAGTATATCCTTGAGTTATTTGAAGAGTAAAATAAAGGTGGGGTTTATCTATTCAGTGGAGTCACAGCTTAATCTTTGCAAAAGTGTCTGGATTTATTCTACAGACTTTTGCTGATAACATTTACTGAAAGTGAAAACAAGGTAGCATCTAAATCATGTCTTACCTTTTTCAAATTTATGTGTATTGCTTTTTTAGGAAAACATTGCAATTGTGCTTTTTTAAAAGAAACAACTAGAACAGTTCAGAGGGGTGGAGTATAGGATCCATTGAATTTTTCTAGGTAAGTCTACTTTCAATGAAAAATAGCACATAGTACATTTTACTTTTCATGTGTGCATATCAGCAGAGTCGACTCTTTCCAAAGGCTCTTTCTAAAGTGAATCCATTTTCTAACATTTACAATTATAGAACTATTCTTAGACATACACATACACACAAAAATAGTAGGGAACAACCATTTAAAAAACAGTGTTAGGAATAACCAAGTAGGGGTTTGAGGGGCAAAGTCCTGACACCTCATGCCACAAATCAAAGTAAAATTTAAAGAGTAGACATACAGAAAATCAAAATACATAAAAATTAGAAAGTGAAGACTTCTAGAGAAATAACATTATCAGGTTTGGAGAATTAGAATGCAAATCAAAGGCATGGCAGATGTTTTTGCAGATATTGCAAAGCTAATAGACAATAAAAGTAGCTTTTCCAATATGCAGGAAAAGGCAATAGGGGATTATGGACAAAGGGAATTATGAATGAAGTCATATATGGAAAAATTATCCCCGATAAAAAGTGGAAATGGAATAAAATGGAGATAATTCTTATTTACCAAAGCAGATATTGTTTTTGTTTGTTTATTTTGTTTTTGTGTGTTTGATAAAAGCAGTCATTGTTTTAAAGAAGTAATGCCCAGACCTGCTGAGGTTGTGTGAAACAGGTATACTCATTCACTGGTGATGACATGACAGAGCTTCAGAGGGGTTCATATTCTTTGACCCAATTTTTCTATTTCTTGGAATTTATCCCAAGGAAATAATGTGAGAGAAGCAGAAAGATACTTGGTCAGAGATATTCATTTTAGTATTATCTTTAATGGCAAAATGTTGAAAGTGACCTAAATGCCCTTTAATGTAGGACAGTTATGTTCGAGCAAAATTAAATATAATTATTGTAGAGATTGTGTGGGAACATGAAAAATTCTTGCTATTTGTAAAAATAATAGAATAAACAATTAGCTGGTCTTTATAGAAATACTTTTATTAGGGTGGCAGAAGTATGAGAGAACTTTAAATTATCTCAGACATTGCTGAGCCTTTGCTGTGTGACTATTTTAGTCTGTCAGCCTAAGTTCCGAGAATTGCTTTAGGCGCTGTTTTCTGTCCTTCAGGTGAGCTGGGGACCCAGAGCCCCTCAGGTGAGCTGGGCACCCAGAGCTCCTCAGGTGAGCTGGGGACAAAGCTCCTCAGGTGAGCTGGGCGCCCAGGGCTCCTCAGGTGAGCTGGTGGTGTAGAGGACACGGAACCCCCTAACAATACAGTCTAAAAGAGGCAGCTCCCCCAGAGAAGACGATGTAGGAGTGGGGTCCCGGGGACTTGATAGGAGTTGCCCAGGTTGGGGCAGGGGCAGCAGTGCAAGGAAAGGCAGGAGGTGTGAGTCCTGGGGGTGAGTGTTTACGGGGCCAGCCTGCGTCAGGGGTGAACTTGTCAGGGACGAGCGGCTGGTGGGTTGTGGAGCGCTGCGTGTGTCCGGCTGAGGGTGGAAGAGGACTGCCCTGTCCTCCCATGCCGTGGGCTTTTTCTTTTCTCAGAGTACAGTACTCATCATTGGCCTGCTTAGTCGTGCCCCATTCTCCCTCCTAACTGCTGAGCGCTTTTGGTTGCCTGGCTCTGCATTAAACAGCAGTGAAGTGCAGAGAATCAAAACAAATACTCGCCTGGCTAAATTCCTTGTAGGCAGGCAGGCAGCGTGTTTGCTGTTGTGGTCATCTGTATATTGATCAGTGATAATATCAATTCCTGAGACTGTACAGTGAATCAGTGGCAATAATTAGATTTCTGACTCCTGATCTGTGAGGCCATATTCCTGCCTGTCATTTCCTGCTGAGCTGTAGTTTTTGGCTGAATATAAACCTATTTGTGGATAACGTGGTTTTATATGGCTAGGAAACTAGTTTCATGGATACTAAGGAAATAATTTTGCATATGAAATTAGTAGTGGCATGCATGTTTTTGCTGTTTTTTAAAAAATGTATCTTTGTTTTTTTTGCCCCCCCTGCCCCATTGTTTGCAGTCACTGTCTCCTCTCTGCCCGTTTGCTGTGTGCTCTCTGCGTCTGCTCGTCTTCTCTTTAGGAAGCACGGGGAACCAATCTTGGGTCCTCCCTTGTGGGAGAGAGGCACTCAATCGCTTGAGCCACCTCAGTGCCCTGCTTTGTTGTGTCTCTCATTGTGTTTCCTTTTTGTGTCTCCTTGTTGCGTCATCTTGTTGCGCCAGTTCACTGTCTTGCTCATCTTCTCCAAGAGGCACCAGGAACCAAACCTGGGACCTCCCACGTGGTAGGCGGGAGTTCAATCTCTTGAGCCACATCCGCTTCCCCAAAAATATATTCTTTAACATTAGGAAATCTAAATGGTAAATCTGGATTATTCTTTCTTTTTAAGCATCCTGTGTAGGAAAAGTGAAGCTATACAAGATAGCTGTTGGACGTTAATATCATACAAAGTCACTATGTTTTAATGGTTTGACCTATTCTGGACTTTCTGTTGATGGCAACTAAATAACTGGACCACCATTAGATCTTATTTAGTGCTTTCGTAAATAAGCGCAGATAGCATTGTTCCTCCAATGTGTTTTTTAATATCAGAGAGCTGTATATTGGTGTGATTGGCTTCCTTTTTTATCTTACACGTTTTATTTTATGCATTTAAAAACATCCTGAGAAGGGGTTCATTGGTTTTACCAGACCACAGAGGTGTGCATGGCACCAAAAACGTGAGACCCACCCTCCCCCAGCTCCCACCCCCAGAGTCAGGAGGAGAGAGTTCTTAGATGAACTTCAGCTGAACTAATAGGCTTACGAATCCCTACGCTGCCTCTTAACGAGCTCGTGGGCAAGGCAGTTAACTTCTGAGTTTCATTCTCGGTAAGATAAACCGAGCACTACTCAGCATGGATGTGTGATGAAGAGTAAAACAGACTCTATATAGGAAATACCTGGCAGGGTACTGGGCACAGAGAACAGATGTTTTTACTCTCTTGGTCCTAACTCTTATCAGAAACCAGCAAATTGTTTGTCATTGCTTGGTCTTTGCTATGCATTTATCTAAGCTAACAGGGTGTAGATCTGGCCTTGCGTACTTCGCTTAAGAAAATTCTGAGATTATTTTGGAAATCAGGATCGCCTCTTTCCAGTTGGCCTGCTTGGCCAGCTGAGCTGAAGGAGTGTTGATGTATTTGTCCTTCTGCGATAGGCCTCAGAGAAGACGTGCATTGTCTTCTGTTTCCGTGCCACCTAGTTTTCTTTTCTTAAAGGTTTGCCTGTCACCTCCTGCTGAAGAGATCACGACTTAAAGTAGAAGGACAGTTCACGTAATTCTTTCAAAGACCAGATGGAGCTGTGTGGAAGCTGGCCTGGTAAACTGCCCTCTCTGGGCGCGGGGTGGAGGGCTGCCTCTTCATTTCTCATAAAAGAGGCGGCCTTGCGTTTGGGACTCGTTCCTGCCGCTCTGTCGCCTTCGCTTCCCGCAGCTCTTTGAAAGCTCACCTGTTGTGCTGGGTTCCAGCTGACGAGGTGGCGCGGGAGTCGTGGGCCTGTCCGCACTGCTCGGGGCTCGGAACCTGGCAGCAGCCTGAATAAAGGAGCCGACGGCGGGGTGCTTGGTGGCAGAGCGCCGAGACATACTCCCTAACTCGGGCAGAGCAGGAGTTCCGTGGAAGGGTGTGGGATAGCGCGAAGTTGTCGTGTTTCAAAGGACAAGGAACCAGGGGGAGGCGTGCAGCGGGGCAGGCTGAGGAGGTGCCGCTGTGGGCCCCTCGGCTCCCGGACGGCCCTGCCGGGGTGGGGACGCTGCCAGCAGGGACCCAGCCTTGTGGCCCAGGAAGGGCCCACGGGCCGGGCTTCCCGCCAGGGCTCCCACAGAGGTGGGTTTCCCACCCAGGGAGAAGGATTCAGACGCCAGGTGGCCAGAAAGGGATACAAACCAAAAGAAAGACAAGTACTTTCGCCGATGGAGTCAGGAGTTGCCGAAACTCCACGTTATTTCAAGTATTTGAGTACGTGCCTGTCCTTTTGAGGGAGGGATGCACGGCTTTCCTCCGAATCCTAAGGAGGCCTCTGATCCTAGAGGACTTTAGGCAGCACCCCCTAAGGGAGATTTAACCATTTGCGCCTTCGCTTTTCCACCAGGTGCTGCAAATCTTTTATGATGTTCTCAGAAATTAAATCCCCTGAGAAGATAAGAAGCATTTAAAATGAAATCATTCTCTCTTTTTAAAATTAAACTGTTTTCTCTTTTTAAGTTTAGTCCTACCATACAACAAAGAAATGGATTCTTGAACAGACTCTCGCCATCTTTCTTTCCTTTTTTTAAAAAAGATTTATTTTATTACTTTTATCCATTTTTAACCCCCCCCCCTCCTTTTGCTGTTTCTGTGTCCATTCGCTGGGCAATTCTCTGTGCCTGTTTCCTGCCGTCTCTTCTCATCCTTCTCCTGTCTTCACCGGGGTTTGATCCTGGGAACCTCCAATGTGGGAGAGAGGTGTTCTGCCACATGCGCCACCTTAGTTCCTGTTGTTTTTTTTTGTTTTGTTTTTTTTTTCGCACATCTCGTCTTGGCTCTCCCTTGTGTCACTATCCTGCTATGTCATCATCTTGCTGCATGGCTTGGTGGGGCCTGGCATGCCTGCACATGGGGCCTGATGGCGCACCTTCTATATTTTTCTTTATTTTACCGGGAGGTCCCAGGGATCGAACCCAGGTCCCTCCATATGGGAGACGGATGCCCAACCATTTGAGCCACATCTGCCCCCTCGCCATCTTTCTATCTTTAGAAAGAAATATGTGGATTTATGTCACTTTTTAAGTATTGATGATCGATTTAAATTATCTGTAGATTTCTGAGACTGTATCACACTGTTTTGTTTTGTGCTTTCCCTAGAAAGAAATGATCAATGACCAGGAAAAAAATAAGATATTCAATGTCCTGATTCTTTTATGTCCTTATGGAGCTGGAAACGCTCAGCTTTTATAGCTGTCAGAAAATTTGTGTGGTTGAAAGTGTTGAAGATAAAAGTCTATTGAGGCAGAGCTATGAGCCATCCTAACTGTCAAGTAACATGGCCTCAAGAGACAAGTGGAGCTGTGATCATCTAGCAGGAAGGAAGGCTCCCGGATGGGACAGGTCCCTTGACTAGATTTTTCAGAGTATGAGGTGGGGTCCTTTTAATCAAAGTCTAAACATTTCATTGCGAGAGGGTAACGGCCGGTAAGAGAGAATTGTGAGTTCAGATACGCCTCAGAACTGTTTTAGAAACTTGGACGTTCTTCAGTTTGGACATGTTGTGAATATTTGGGAGAAAACTGTTGAATACACTTACTAAATTTAGTTAGGTATTATACACACAGCATCCGTCGAGCGGCTTAAAACTCTACCTTGCTAAAATTAATTTTTAACAACCCAGTGGCAGTTGAACATTCAAATTTGAAAAATTAATAGTTTGTTTGTTTATACCACTGGTTCGCTAGTGACAATTCTGACTTATAACCTGGCCACAGTTAAAATCGTCTAAGTCAAGAAGATAGCCTCCAGGGTCATGCTGTGTATCTAGAGTTTAGGTGAGAGCTTATTTAAATTAGATTTTTTATTATTATTGTGTTTTAGGCAGGGGAGTAAAGAGGTTATTAAGAAACAAGAAAAGAGTACAGAGTCCCAGGCATGGACTGCGGGCGTCCGTGGGTCATATCTAAATTGGATCTTTTTTGATACTGATGGTAGATATTTTTTAAGTGTGCTCTGGCCCCGTGTTTCACACACTTTTATTCATTATTTCCCCTGTCAGGAGAAAAATTTAATTAATTTAAATGTAATTTCTCCTTAATGAGAGAAATAAAAAACTAAGGGATAAGATCCTGCAGGTAGGATTATTGAGCTTTGCAAGGCCACAACCATGATAATTTCTAAGATTTTTTTCATACCCCCAAGAACAGATAGCAGAGTACAGCTTCGAGGCAGTAAAGGAAGTCTACTTTGCTTATTTGGATAAAGGATCTAACTGATGGGTAGTGGACCTGCGATCTGTCTACTTTTCCCCCTCTGAGCTGTTAACAGCTTGATGTAATTGGTGGTAGCTATCTGTTTTTAGAAATAAATACACACACACAGAGGTTTGCCTTTTTTTAAAATTTTTTTAACCAAAATGGTGGGATACTATGTATTTTATACTCAACTTTTTTTTTTCATTTAAAAGTTTGATGTTGAAATCTTAATTCATATTTTAATTACATAATCCATAATACAAATAAGAATTTATCTAATTTATTCAATTATTTTTTTGATAGCGCAAATTAATAGGTTTTGTTTTTGCTTTTTTCCCTTTTGTTTTTATTTTTTCCATTACAAATGACTGCAGTAAACATCTGTAGTATGCATATTCTATTTATTGATTTTTTTTGTGCTTTATATTTTATAGGAGAGATTTCTCCCAAATTGCAATTAGTAAGCCAAAGCACATCCACATTTTCATATTTTCATAGAAACTGCTAGATTTCTTGCTGAAAGTTTTCTAGCACCTTCTCTGTCTCTATCTCAACACTGGGTTTTATTTTTTGCTAATCTTTTTTTTTTTTTTTTTTTGTTCATTTTATTTGGTTTGTTTTTATTTTCAGTTTTTAAATTTTGTTTTTTCAGTTTTTTCTTTTGTTTGTTTTTCTTTTTTGCTAATCTTAATGGGTCAAAAAATGGTGTTTTGTTTAAATTTGTACTTCTTGTGTTTACTGGCCATTTGCCTTTGATTCCTCTATGTGTTGCCTCTTCATATCCTTTCTCACTTTCTCTTGGATTTTTTTTTTTCTATTTGTCAGTCATATTCTATACAAATCTTTCTCACAGTCTATATAGTAGCTCTGTTTATGCTGCCTTTAAAAAAAAAATCATGTTAAATAGTCAATTCTGTTGAAAATTTGTCCTATTCTAACCCTGTGATTATACAAATATTCTCCTAAAGTTTCTTCCAATATTTTTAATAGAGATACCATATTTTATCAATTCCAAGATACACAATTTTTTAAAAAACCCTTTAGCATCTCTGAAGCTGTTTCTTATGATAGTGTCATAACTTAACTGGTAGTATTTTTTCTTTCAGTGCTATATAAAATTATGGTTTGTGTTATAATTGGTGCCTTGAATTCAAATATAATGTGGTATTTCTTGCCTTTAGATTGTTAATCCATTTGTACTTATTTTCGTGTATATTGTGAGCTAGGAAGTCTACTTTGTTCCCCAGAAATAAAGCCAGTTTGTCAGGATGTTTATTACAGGAAGAATCCTTTTCCCACAGACCTGCCATGTGGTACCTTCTCATCTATACTTGGATTCCTGATCTGATCCATTTGTTCATTTATTCCTGTTCTAATACCATACCGTTTTCGAGACTGTAGCTTTCTACTGAGTTTCAGATTCCAAGAGGGTGAGTTTGACTTCATGATCCTTTTTTGTTTTAAACATTTTGAAATGTTTACTTTAAATATCCTAACTTTTGGTAGCTCTTGTTTTTACTAATTCTGTTTTCCCCAAAACTGATGAATTAGGCAGCATGTTGTGTATTTGTGTGCACAGGAGAGCTCACTCCACGGTGTTTGCCGTTCTGCTGGCTGTAGTCTAAGCTCTGTAGGCATCAGTGTCTTCAGCATCAAGCACACTCAAGAAGAGGTTCTCACTGAACTCGATGCTCACCAGCCTTCCCTTGCTGGATTATTAGTGGTGCTTCTGGAAGTTTTATTTAGAGACTGTCCTGGGTTTGGTGGGATTTCTAGCAACTCTCTCCTCAAAGTGCCAGTGGCACCTCAATCATTAGGACAAACAAAAATACTCACCAGGCTTTGCTTCAGAATAATCTGAGGGGTGGATGGCAGGGGCGGGAGTGGAGGAGGGAAGCTGTTGGAGGTGGATGGGAATGCGAATATGGGGGTTCTGGCACTCTCCTCTTTGAGATGCATTTGGAGCTTTCCATAGTAAGAAGTTGCAGGTCTCTTAAAAAATGTGTTCTGGGGGTGGACCTGCCCTAGTTGAGGCCACTGTTTTGAAGCTCTGGATGATATCCAGGGAAGTGGGTTTCTGGCTTCCTGAGTAAGAATTCTGAATGAATCACCCCCACCCCACAGAACGTTGTTATATTCAATACTTGGATTCTGTTATTATTATTATTTTGGTGGCAAATTTATGGAATTTTATGGGTTGGTTCAAGACACCAACTAACATGCAAAATTTTGTTTCTGAGGGAAAATATGTTCTTAATTCTAAACACCAAGACTTTCAGTTGAACTTTAAAAATGCAGCTTTTTAAAAACTCGTGTGGCTCTGGGAGCTTCAGCTACCCCCACCCCCTCACCCCATAATCTCTCCTAAACCACTCAAAAGAAATAGGCAGAATATAGGGCTGCGCTTCCTATGCAAATGCAGCCTTCACTTAGGTCCCCAGCAGCCCCCTCCTTCCGTCCCCAAGCAGACTGATCTCACGTCCCGCCCACCACTGACATTTGGGAGCCTCCACTCTAAATTAAATGTGTCTTGTTAAGAAGGTCCAGGCTCATTTTCTGGTTACAGGACTTGTGCGGCCTTTGACATGCAAATCACCAGGGTGGGGAAGCTGGGCGACCTCGGAGATCCTTCAGCCACTGCCTTGAGCTCTGCTCCTCACCCAGCTCACCTCTTGGGCATTTCTGTGCACGGTGCTGGGTGGAAGCTCTGGGTGCACACGTGCCCGCACCCAGAAAAAGCTCTCAGCCTTCTTAGGAAAGCAGCTCGGCACCTGAGCTCCCCGGGAGCCCTGGCTGCAGGCATGCCGGGTTCATCGGAGAGGAAGGTGGCGCGGGTTTGAATTCACGGTGACAGGTCAGAGCAAGTTCCTTTGGTTTGTATAATTCCTTCAGTGTGTCATGAGTTGGACACATCTTTAAAAGTGTTGGGAGGGCGGGCAGGTGGCCCAGGGCCACTGCCACTGCTCAGCCCGAGAATCCCGTGTGGATGGCGCCCCCGGAATGGTGCCGCGGACAGCCTTGGGCTCGCCCACCGGTTTCCTTCAGGAAATTTATGTCGAGTTAATGATTGGCAATGACACGTACCCCTCTCGGCTGAAGAAACGTTGGCTAGTGCTGATTGATCCACCCGCGCTTGGGAAATTGTTAGCAGCCGCCTTAGTCGCATGTGAGTATCTTTTCAGGACAGATCTCAAGTCTGATTTATTAACAATTAAAGATTGTGCCAGTTAAAATGCTTTTTATAGCTTTCACGGTGGCACAAATATGTGTAATAAAACTTTTGCTAATGAATAGTTACAAATATTGGAAAGTCATGTTTTATAATTGTCTTTTAAATTCTACCAATCTGAAATCCAGCAGTTAATTTGTATTTTTAATACTTGAAATTTCTTTTAAATAATGAACGTGGTTGTCAAAAGAATGGTGTTTTTTGTGTGAAATATCAAGCCAAGAGGTGAAATTCGTGTAATTTCAATTGCTCAGAATTCACTGGAAGAAGATTTTTGGTAATTTTAGCAATATAGAAACTAGAAAAATCACTATCTTGGTGGTCCTGAGTGTATGGATTGCCTCTGTAGATTTTATAGACTTTAAGATTGTGTTCAAAAACATTTTTTGGGGGGGAGGTACTAGGGATTTTACCAGGACCTCATGCATGGGAAGCAGGTGCTCAACCACTGAGCTACATCCACTCCCGTCAGAAAGTATTTTTGTGCATTTGCAAACACTTTGATATTCTAAGCTTGAGGAGTAGTCTCCAAATTAACCATAGAGTAATAGTATTCTGCATCTGTTATTAAGGATAATGAACAAAATTTCTTGAGTTCTTCCTGCATTTCTGGACCTGTCCTGATCTCATTACCTTACTTACTTCTCTGTAACAACCCAGTACCACGTTGGTATCGTCCCCACTTTAGAAAGGGGAGAACTGAGGTAGCAGGTGCCCTAGGGAGCGAATGACAGAGCGGAGCGACTGCAACTGGAATTCTGGGCTCTCTTACCCAAAGCCTTACGCTTCATCGTCCTGCTCCCACATGTCCAAGTGCATAGAAGGCTCTTTGGGTAGTTTTAGCAAGAATTTAGAAATTAAATATAGTAACGTGATTTCTGACCGCCTGTGCAGTGTAAGTCCTGTGAAATGCAATGTGGGGGACGTGCGAGTGTCAGGAAACTAAAAGCCTGTGCCGTCGTAAATGAGGAGAGGCATTTTGCCAGCTTCATTGTTAGGGGAATCAGGAAGTTGTACAGTTGGCCAGCGGGTGGAATAGTTTTTTTTGGAAGGAGTCCTTGGGAAAATGAAGGAAACGGGTTTTATTGAATGCTCACTTTATGACCGTGCTGGGTGCTGCCACAGGCAGTGCTACCTCTTAATCCCACAGTGCTGGGGACACAGGTTCGAATAGCCCTGGCAGGTGAAGAAACTGTCCTGTGGTTACCAGCACATCTCCACTGCTTCTTGTTGCTGATTGCTATGACACAGTTTGGCCCTCCCCTGGGCTTTTGGGGTGACGGTGTTGCCTTGTGCTTTCAACCTAAAGTTTACGAAGCCTTTGGTAGTTCCGTGCAGCCACTTCGTTCCGGTTGATGTATCCATCAGGCACTTAATTTGCAAGTGTCCCCATTGTAAGAGGTCACCTACAGCCCTGGAGCACTCAGTCTTCTCATCAGCCAAAAAGGAAAGAATTTAAGACCCTTGTTTTGGGTTCGTTGTACTTTCCTTTTCAGAATGGTACCCTCCTTGCCTTTAAAAAAAAAAAATTTTTTTTTAAATAATTTATTGAGGTGAAACTCATATCATCATACTGGCCATTTTAAAGTAAACAGTCCATTGGCATTTAGTACATTCACAGTGTTGTGTGACTGTCACCTGTATCCAGTTCCAAAACATTTCTCTCATTCCCAAGTAAAGTCCTATCCCCATTAAGCAGTTCCCCCCTTCCTGCCTGCCCCCAGCTCCTGGCCACCTCTCTCCGCTCTGTGTCAGTGGTCTACATATTCCGGATATTTCATACAAGTGGAATCTACAATGTGTGACCTCCTGCGGCTGGTTTCTTTCACTTAGCATCGCGTTCCTAGGCTCATCCATGTTGTGGCGTGTCTTAAGCCTTCGTCCCTTTTCATGGTGGAGTGCCATCCCATTGAATAGCTAGACCACATTGTGCTTATCCAGTCATCTGCTGACGGACACGCGGGCTGTCGCCTTCCCCCTTTTGGCTTGTCATGCACTGCGCTGCTGTGAACACACGGGTACGTGTACTTGTTTGAATCCCTGTTTTCAATTCTTTGGAGTCCTCCTGGCTTTTTAGAATCTGGGCTCTTGAGCAGTTGGCACAGTTGTGGATGTGGAGAGAGACCCCCTAGTTTATATGTGAACTGGAGGCTTGACTGTTTAGCAGTTAGGATATGTGTGGAGCTTCTCTTTCTTTACCAGGTTTTGCACCCCTGGGTATTTTCAGCTTTTTCAAGGCTTTCTTTTAAACAGCTGTCCCCATTTCTGATAATTCTTTGCCCCTCTTAAGAAGTCATTAATTCTAGGTATCATGGAGTCCACTGGTTGTGAGAGCAGGTGGGCTGGGGCAGAGCGAACCAGCCATGGACAGGGATCTCAATGTTGTCCATGAAAAGAGCATGTTACCAAGGTCCAAGAGTCAACATTTTCCCCAGTGCCTGGGATGAGGAAATGAAAATTTGCTTGAACAAAGAATTATCTGAACTTTGTCACCAACACATTAGCGGATCATTTAGCATTGAGAGGCACAGTGGCTTATGTTTTCAATAGTCCATCACTCTACAAGCACCTTAATGGTTTTCCAACGAAAAATGTCCGCCACCTCACCCAAAATTCTGTTGTTTTTTTAAAAATAAAAACATTATTCACAGGATATTTTAAAACATGCACAGTGGAAATATTTCTAATGGTATGTGGGTACTCTCCCTACTTGAAAATTCATTGTATCTTGAATTACGTCCAAAATAGAATGCTTGTTTTTAAAAAATACCTTTCCAGTTGAGTTACAGAATCTGTTGTTGCATTTTTTTTTTCTTCTCATTTTTAATATTGTTGAAATCAAAATGTCCTCAATCTTTGTGAACCTGAGATGCAGGCTTATTTTGTGACTCTTTCTTTTCAGGTACTGGCTAACTTTTGAGTAAAACGGTGACGCAGTTCTTTCTGCTTGGGAAACACACTTGTATTGTTTTCTCACCACTAGTCTGCTCAGTTCAAACCAAAATCAAACCTCAGAATGTTTATGTGGTATATACTGAGCACAATGGCTACCTAATATATTTTAATAAGGATGTCAGTGCAAGAAATATTGCCAATATTTATTCACTGTGTATCATGAGATTTTAGATTCTACCATATCCAGATAGCTGGCTCCTGGTTATCCAAAGAAGAGTAGCAGAGGTGGTGATACAAATGAAGGTGGGCATGATTGCCCCCAAACGATTTATAACCATAACATTTATTGTGGGGTTTAGGTTATCAAATAATACGAGCGCCCTGGAAACAGGTGCTAAGACATGGAAATGCAGACACGTGGAAGCTTGTGATGAGTGATATTTATTGTGGCAGGATCCATCTGTATTTAACGTGAAAGGTAGTTTTAGCACACGCCCATCTGAAGATCTGAAGGCGTTCTCTTGGTTCCCTCTCCTCTCTCTCTTTCTGTCTCTGCATCATTTATCAGCTGGGTGGGTAGTCACCCTGAAAGAGGAGCCCTATGGTGTTTGACCCCCCTCAGGTCATGTGTGGGGCGGCAGTGCTGGGTTTATGTGCTTGGCGGCATGTGCAAGGCTTTGCAAGGGAAGGGGCCATTACCCTAATTCCTCTGCCGTGGTAGATTGCTTCTCTGTATATGATTGAAGAATATTAAAAATCTAACAAGTGCTTTTTGTTTTGTTTTGTTTTGTTTTGTTTATTTGTACCACCTGGGTGGTGGGACTATGGGCATTCTTTTTTTTTTTTTTATTTTGTACATTTAATAATTGAAAATATGAACAAAAACTAAAAAGTAAACACAGATGAATAAATATATACATTTCTCAATTAAATGTAATGGATACATATAAAAATTTTTTTAAAAAATCAAACACAAGTGCTTTTTGATGTATAAATTCCATCCAGTTCTCTGTTTATGAACCAAACAAGTGGCCAAAGAAGATTTTTTTCTTGTCTGCTTACTCAGATAGTAGCTGCTGTTTATCTGCAGAAAAAAGATGGAAGTATAAATTTACAGAGGATTCAGGGTTTCTAAAAAAACAAATGGAATTTGTGCATTTCCAATCAATGTATCTATACTTTTCTGACAAGTTTGAGTTGTTTTATTGAACAAGCTTCCTTTTTCTAGCTTGCCCTTTTTGGGATTTCAACAATATTTATTATGTAACGCGGGAACATTTCTTTTGTGAAATTTTGCTTCCTTTTTAGATGTAATTGTTTAAGGAGGAAGACAGTTGAAATTTGATGAGCCGGTTTGGAACTTTGAAATGAGGCTGGAGAGCAACAAGCTATTCCCAGGGAAAATGCTTACACTGGAGAGCTGCTGAGGGGAGGGGGCTCTCTCCAGGGTAGGATTTGAGGCCACGGACCCCACCTTCCTTCTCTGATCACCTGGCCCTCTCCAACCTGCCCTAATGCTGACAACATTACCTCCTCTCAATTCCGAGGCACTGACTCAACCGGGACACAGCTCTGTTTAGGAAACCCCCATCAGGCTTAGAATCCGACTTCCCCACCTACTGTGTGTGATAGAGGAGCCTGTGTATCCGCCTTTGTAGACGCACCGGCCGTGCCCACCATGCATGGGTGTTGCCAAGATGAAAGACCACGACCAAGTATGGAGCTCGGTGAGGACCGAGGCTGTGATGCCCCCTCCCACCCTTCCCTCGAGAACCGGGAGCTGCCCGCCCTGGCCTCCCGGCTGCCAGTCCTCCCCTGGCCTTCAGGTTGCCTGCCTTGGCCTCAGGCTGCCCGTCCTGGCCTCCAGGCTGCCC
>JAKSZT010054399.1:5203178-5379947 GCA_026826555.1 Tolypeutes matacus | reverse complement strand
CTGCCCGCCCTGGCCTCTCAGCTGCCCGTCCTGGCCTCCAGGATGCCCTGGCCTTCAGGCTGCCCGCCCTGGCCTCTCAGCTGCCCGTCCTGGCCGCCAGGCCTCTGCATTCCCACACGCCGCCGCCCCCAGCAGGTGCTCGCCTCCAGCTCTGACTTGGCAGGGCCCCTTGCCTCATCTCAACGGACTGTCCTTCGTGGTTTCACGCTCTTGATCCTGCTGTCTCCCCACGCAGCAGGACACTTGCTTAACTCAGTCTCTGCCCGCCAGGATATGCTGTCCTTGAAGCCTACCTTGAGTGCCACAAACCCCCTTGAAACCTTGTCCCATCGCAGAAGAGCGTCAGAGCTGTCCACCCTTTATAAACACACGTTTCACAAGTGTCTCTGCATTTGTGAATCTTGCAAATATCTCTTAGCTTTTTCCTTCCACCACAAATGGCCTAGTATTTAATCTGTCATGCTGTATTTCATCTAACTGGTTTAAAGTAATAGAATACTTTCCTCAGTATTAACGTGGTAAGAATGTATATTTAAATTATTTACTGAACTGTTAACTACATAACCTCCACTGTCCCCGAGGTACAGGCCTTTCTTTTTATTTTTAGGTACTGGCTGGGGATTGAACCCGGGACTATGTGTGAGGGAAGCGGGTGCTCAACCACTGAGCCCCATGGGCTTCTCTGAGTTGTTTTTCCCATTTGCTTGTTGTATGTCTTTAGGAGGCACCGGGAACTGAACCGGGACCTGCTGTGTGGGAAGCTGGCGCTCAACTGCTTGAGCCACATCTGCTCCCCAAGGCCTTTCTTAAAAATGTGTTTTAAAGTATTGTATTCGTCTCATCAAACCAACTCAGCAGTACTCTGTTGTTGCTTTTTCTGGTAATGTTAATAATAATAATAACAGAATCAAGCATGGAGTGCCTGTTTTATGGACACGCCATGCTCTGTCCTCTGGGACAGAACTGCTGAAGTGTGGCCCTCCGGTGCCAGCGTCCGGGGAGCTGGTAGGATTGGGCATTGGGGCCTGGGTGGAGAGCCCCTGGGGTCTGCGGGTTAACAAGCCCTCAAGTTTGAGAAGCACCGTTCCAGGGGGAGGTATGGAGACTAATTTGATATGGACCCAGTACCTTATTTTTAAAAACTGCTTCATATTATGCAATGCACATCAATATACATGCCCTCATTTTTAAAATTTAGATCTTCAGGGCAATTTGGCCAGTTACTGTGGTTGGGTTTGGAAGGGTGGGGTGAAGGAGTTGGCAGATGAACACTGCTTTTGTCTTATTGTTTCAGCCTGATTAGAAGAAAGGGGATGGTTGGGACAGTTTGTTACAGTTTTTAATATTCTACCAGTTAGATTTTGGTTGAAACAAAAAGAGAAACATTCTGTAAAATGCAAATACATGGGGAGCGGGCTGCTTCCCATGCCTGAGGTCTTGAGTTCAATCCCCCATACCTCCTAGAAACAAAAAAAAATGCAAAAGCATTTTTTGAGAGACCCATCATAGGTTGTTTTTTCTAGTGATTTGAAATCAAAAGATAGAATATTGAATACTGAGGACCCTAGAGGGCTCCCATTTTTCCACTTTCCTTCTTGGGGTTGTGAAGAGGGGTAATAATCAGAGTCACTAAAAGACATCTTAAGCCTGTCATAGTATATGGGCAAATATGCTGACTCATGTCACTTTCTGTTTGAAAAATGCATTATGTATATGTGGGTATGTACATATATATGTGTGTGTATATATATATATATATATATACACATACATGCATATTCTTTAAAAACTTATATGATTTTTTCTCCTGTTATGAAGAATTTCACACAGATACAGAGGCAGCACAGATTATTCTAATGAACACCCATGGACTCACTGACAGCTTGACAGCAGTACCCGGGCACTCTTGCTTTACTCCTTAACACACTTCTTCCTCTGCCGTATTATTTTGAAACAAATCCCAGACATTTCATTTCACCTGTAAATATTTCAGTATGTGTCTATATGTATGTATGTCCAAAAGGTAGACTTTAAGGAAAAAAAAAAAAATCACAATTCTATTATCATACCTGTAAAAAACTTATATCAGCTATCCAGTGTTTAAATTTTCTGTTGTTTCACAATCTTTTATTTATTTATTTTTACATTGTTTATTTGAATCAGGAGCAAGACAAAGCTCACAGATTGAAAATGGTTGATATGTTTCTGAAGTCTCTTTTCATCATCTATAGGTTTTCCCTCCATTTCTACTTTTTTTCCCCTTGAAGTAATTAGGTTATATAGCTTCCCTGAGTCTGTATGTTTGCACTTGCCTCTCTGAGGTATTTAACATATTCCATAGTCTTCTGTAGTTCCTTTAATTTGAGAGTTGGAACTAGATATTTGGGTACCCTTTTTTTTTTTTTTTTTTTTTTTTGCAAGACCACTTAATCTTTTTTTTTTTTTTTAATTTTATTTTGTACATATAATAATTGAAAATATAAACCATTAAAAACTAAAAAGTAAACACAGATGAATAAATATACACATTTCTCAAATGTAATGGATACCTATAAATTTTTTTTTGAATCAAACTATGTTACACAATATATTTGGTTTATAGTAACACATTCATGCAGTATTTGTCCTTTTGTGTCTGGCTTGCTTCGCTCAACATAATGTCCTCCAGGTTCAACCATGTTGTCATATGCTTTATGACTTCATTTCTTCTTACAGCTGCATAATAGTCCATCGTGTGAATAGACCACAGTTTCTTTATCCATTCGTCTGTTGATGGACATTAGGTTAGTCTTTGATGCTCAGTGCCTCACTCCATTAATTTATTAGGAGTTGCAAAACAGTGATATTCTAATTCTGTCATTCTTTCTTCATTTATAGAACTATCCCAGTTACAGTAGAAAATCTTTTCTCATCTCCTATTTGGTTAACTCATGGGATAGTTCTTCAAGGAAAGGTAGAATGAATGCTTGATTCTTTTCTATTATTTATCAGTTTTCAAAATAATGAGTTGGTTGTTTAGAATCCTCCAATTGTATGCCCAGTTTTTGTTTTTGTTTTTTGTATTATGAGTCCATGAATTTAACCATATTTGATATGTTTCAGCCCAGTGTAGTTACCATTTTTGAAGCTGAGATGCTCTGTCTTTGGCCAGTGGAGTGTCCCCTGACCTCTTTTGACACACCCTAGAACTTTTGAAAAACGCCCACTTTCTCTGCCTTGACAAGATCCTCCACACTCATGTCGTGCGTTTTCCTGCCTCAAACCTGGAATCAAACATTTCTCCTGAGTGCCATGGTGGGAGATGGTATTTGAGGACCACGGTCTAGGGACTGGGCATGCCCATTGCTCGTTTCCCATCCTTTTTCATGGGCACAATTTGTGTGTGTGTGCGCATGCACACACAGATATATTTTGAGATAAAAATAAGGCAACAGTGGGGGGGACGGATGTGGCTCAAATGGTTGGGCGTCCGTCTCCCATATGGAGGGACCCGGGTTCAATCCCCGGGACCTCCCAGTAAAAAAAATAAATAAATAAAATAAGGCAACAGAGTTTTTACATCTTTGCTTTTATACCCGTATCACCTTACTGTATTTCACAGTGACAATCCTTGTTCTCAGTGACTCCTGGAATGATAGAATTACTTTCTCCTACAATATATGTACAAGAGTTTCAGAATAATAGTGACAACCCAGCCTTCAATAATTCCTCTTTTTTTCGCATCTTATCTTATCCTTTGGGTATGACCTCACTAAGGATATACAAAATTATTGTGTTTTAATGTCACTTGTTCCTGTCTGTGTGGTTATGCCACAACTCAGTACATACTGAAATTCACTTGTCACATTTTATGTTTGATTTTTAGGGATGGTTTTTATTTAAAATTTTTATTGTATAATTACATAAAATTTTATGTGGTTCCAAAGTAGAACCTATAAAACTAAGGTATAATCAAAGAAGTCTTGCCTCTATCTCTCTCCTTTCTTCCAGTATACAAGCATTAAAAAAAATTAGGTTTCTCCTTCTGTTTTTGCTTTTACTATGTGTGTATATATGTAAATGTATAGTATATAATTTATAGATAAAATATATTTAAACATATGTTTGTATTTTCTAGCTCTGTGTATACTAACTTTTATATTTCTAAAAGGAAGGAAGCTAGCCTAGTTACACTTTACATATTGACATGCAGGCTGTAACCTTTCTCTTTCTCTTTTTAAAAAATTTCTGAGGTAGAGAGAGTGTTGGGGAGAGGAGGATACATGAAGCAGTATTACTTTAGATAATATTACTAAAATTATCTTATTAGAGGGGTTTCATTTTTTTATTTGTTGTTTTTTTTAAACCTTCATCAACTCTTAACCAGTGTGTTTCTGACTTTTAGCTTCTTTTTCCGTAATCACTTGTCTACAATTATACGTTAGCAGTCTTGGGAGAGAACTTCTGTGACTTTCTGAAAAGTTGTTCTTTTATATAAACTTGCCCAGATGAGTTCTAGGGGGAACTGTTCTCTCTGGTTTCAGCATGAGTTCAAGCACACTGTGTGGAGGTACTTTCCCAGTGAGTAAGACCGGACATCTCATGTGGTTAGCCAGTACAAAGTGAAGAGGCCACCACAGCTGCTGCTAACTTGTGAAGCATGCCTTCATGTGTGCAAAGCCAGGCTCCATTTGTGCAGGGCTTTAGATAAAGAAATGGCTTCTGCTGGTATCAAACTCATGGTCAATCCATTTGGATTATGCGTTCATTTATTCTCTTATCTTAGACGATACTTTACTTAGTGAGGACTCACATCTAAATAATGAAACGCATAACTCCGGAAGCACCAAAAGAAGATAAATACATGTTTAAAGGACAGCTTTGTATAACATGATGCAAGAGTTTAGGTTTTTTATTAATATATCTTAACTTGCTCAAATTTAAACAGTATTGTCGCCGTTTTACATTGGTGTTCAAAATATACTGCTCTTGTATAGAAAAGTTTGAGTCTGTGCCTGACTTAACAAAGTTATTTGGTCAGTTTAAAAAATTTGATGTATTAGTGAAGAGGAGAGTAAAAGGGAGCTTACATCGAATATCTGTATCCAGTACGTAACATCAGTTATCTCTCTCAGGAATTAACAACCATCTTGCCAGGGAGATGGTACCATTAAAAATTTTTTTCCCAATGAAAAAGCTGAAGTTTGAGAGTTAGAGCAGCTTGCTTGACACCATGAAGCTAGTAAATGGCAGAATAAGGAATTGAGCCTCAGTTTCTCCGAAAACAAAATCCTTGCTATTCTCAGTGCCCCGTTGCCTCGTATTGCTTTCTTTTCTTGTCCTAAATCAAGACCCAAGTATCTATTTTGAAGACTAAGTAATCACTTGCAAGCTAGAAAGTTTAGTTGATGTAGCAATTCTTCTTTTGAATTGAGAATACACAGTAAAATGTCAATGTTATCTTTTGAAGACTTGTGACATGGTCAGAAAATAATTTCTTGGGGGGTGGGAGGTTCTCATTATCACAGTTTTACAACTAATTTGATTTTTATTATTGGAAAAACTATTTAGTTCCTGTAATTGCAGTCTGTGCCTATTACATGTCACAGCTATAACATCCCCCCCCCCCCGCCCCCCGGATCAGAAGACTTTTTGTGTACCTGCTTTAATTCACATCCCCACTTGGGGGAAAATCTAGATAGACATGAGTCTGTAGTATATGATGTTTCAGAATAAAGATTTTACAAGAGATAAGGTATAAAATTATTATAAATATTTCCTGATTTGCTGTTGTGGGGAGGAATGTTCTATGGCACGTCCAGCCAGAATATTCTTGCTGCTCTTTAAATATTGAGATGTCCCAATTGTGTCTTCACGGTTTGTTTAAAAGAAGAGTGAGTGGGCTTTTCTCCCTCCTGGTTAAGTTGGAAGGTAAAGTTAGCCAAGGATAAAAATGAGAGGCTGCATAGAAATGCATTCTAAGCTATAGAAAAGAGAATTGGTTATCATAAGAAAAGACCAATAATTATAAATTAACCGGAATGTTGGGATATAACAGAAAACAACAGAACTAGGTGCCTGCAAGTTTCAAGAGAAAAGTAAGAGGCCAATAGAAATACTTTTAAGGGCCCGGGGAAGGGGTGTGGGGAGTTGTCACACGCCACAGACAAGGACAGAATCGACCCCACGCAGTGATGGAAACCAGAGGAGCTGGGCAGCAAGTGGGCACCGCGTACAGCTTCAGCCAGGGCATGTTTCAAGAAACAAGGGAAACACCAGTTCTCCTTTCCCTGCCTTCACAAGCCCAAAGCAAAACAATGAACACCAGAACTGAAGGGATAAGCACAGGCATCTCTGTCGTGTGCTGGCTTCGTCATTCCAGTGTAAATACCATTGCAAAGAACATCTTGGTGCATAGTGCTTGTTTTGTATTTAAGGTTTTTTTTTTTTTTTCCTCCAATGAAGAACGGCACAAGTAGGAATTCAAAAAGGGAACGTACGTTTCCATTATTCTCCATTTAGAAAATTGAGCTTTGTAACTTGTTAGTATTGGAAAAACGGATTACCTTTTGCGTCTCCATTTCATGTAGTCTACTCTAAGTACCCATAGCTCTCAGCAGCTTATACAAAGTACCTGTGTTCAGTGACTCAGTGTCAGTTGAGATGCTGGCCTGAGGTATTTTGGAGTATTGTATTTGGTTCACTCATTGGCCTGATGTCTGTAAATAACTGAATTGTTATCAAGGTGTATACTGTGGAAATTAAGGCCTAAAGGGCAGTAGAGAGTCCATCTTTCTCTCCCCTCCATAGGTAGATATGTAAGAAACAAATTATGTGTTAATATGTGTTCACTGCAGAAAAATATACTCATAATTGTGCCATTTAGAAATAACTGCTATTAATGGTATATTTTATATGTGTATACATGTATATATGTTTATATATCCATATATCTCTAAACTACATACACCTTCACATTCACACGCATACCTGTGTGAACCTAATTCTATATGTGTACATTTTAAAACACAGCATCATATAGTACGTATTTTGCAGTGTTCTTCCCTATCACTAGTATTGCCATATGTCATTAAAATTTCTTGTGAACATCAGTTTCAAATGACTACATAATAATGCATCATATGACTTTAACATGATTGACATTCTCTTACTGTTGGGCCATTAGTTTATTTCCATTTTACCCTAATGATTATTTTGCAACCTCCATCTTTTTGCACTTTTCTTATGAACACGCATGATTTGATAACATAGCATGTTACTTGATCAAAAATGTCTTGCTTCTTGTCCATTAAAACATTTGAGAACCTGATTTTGGATTCTAATATTCCATTTTTATATCTATGCTGCAATAATTTGAAGAAAATTCTTTTCATTTTAAATACTTATCTATTTTAGAAAGTTATGTTGGTTAGTTTGATGTACTTTCACTCTTTCATGAGAAAGATAGGCAAAGTTCCTGTCCGTTGTAGAGCTTACTGCCTAGTGGGAAAGAGTAATATATTTATAAATTATTATAAAATTACATTTGTAAGAAATGTTGCAAAGGAGAAGTTACAGTGTGCTATTAGCATATATACTTGGGAAATCTAAATCGGAAATAAAAGGCAATTCTTCAGTTAAAAAATCCTCATTAGGTTTATCATCCTTTATTATTTCCATTTAAAATAGAAAACCTCAGCGCTTTCTCTAAGGAGCTGCCACAAACCATAAAGGTACAATCTGGACATTTTACTTACATGTTTTCCTTCATTAAATCCCCAGTCCAGAGGTGAAGAATCCATTCATTGTTTAGCTAGAATACTGGTTTCTGAACTGGAATTTTTGTTAGCTAGCAAATTTCAGGGTATAAATTGAGTTATTTCAGCCAGGATCCTGAATTTGAAGCGTGAGATTTCATCACCGTGATTAAAAAGCATTCACATGTTCACAGAACAAGTTAAACACAAAACAAACAATTGTGTAGGTTAACATGTGTTCAGTCCAGAAAGCCCAAGACAAAGGCCCTGTAAAGCCAATACTGTTTAAAAAGAGAGACATGGAAGGCCTGTGCATCATTTAGGGGAACTCTACTTGGCAGAGTACTCATGGAAAAGATGAGTTAATATTTGTGCTGTTAGGCATTTGATCAGCAACTTGATTAACAGAAGTCATAGATTGGATTGGAGAAGGCCTGAGACAGTTGCTCTTGGCTCCAGATTAGATTTAACCTTGATCTGGTGCAAAGATTGGAAGAAAAGTTAAGATACAAAGGGATTATTTAATGAAAATCCCAAAGTGAAGAATACAGTGTAGAAAACAATTTTAAATACCCTTGAGATTTATTTGGAGGTGAAATAAGATAAGTAAACCTCTAGTGGGGTAACTGGGCAATGTGAAAGGATTTTGAGGGGAACGAAATGTCTTGATATTAAATGAAAATTCTTACGCATCTTACCATGTTGTATGGCGCCTTCAACTGAGTGTATATTTAAAAGAAAAAGTGAAAAGATTATTATAATAAATAACTGTTTCTTTCACTTAGATTCACAGCTGTTAACTTCTTGCTATACTTGCTTTATCTTTATGTGTACTGGTTTTTATTTTGTTGTGTATTTGAAAGTACATTATAAATTACTGAATTATTATTCATTCCTACCAATTTGGTTGATTTTCTTGGCTTTCTCTAATTAGTTTATCATATCAGCTACAAAGATTTAATTTATTTCTTCCTTTCCAATTTTTATACCTCTTTAAAATTTTCTTTATTTTATTGCATTGTCCAGACCTCTAGTGAAGTATTAAATTGTATTACTGATAAAGAAGTAACTTTATAATGCGTTTGCATCTGCTCATTCACAGTTAAATATGATGATTGCAGTTAGCTTCTCATGGCTACTCTTTCCAGAGTTTCAGAAATTACCTTCTAATTGTAGCTTTCTGTGAGGAATGGGTATGGAATTTATCACTCTTAAATTCTATTGAGATTTTTTTTCTTCTTTAATGCATTGATGTAGTGAATTGTTGAGATAGGTTTTCTGATGTTAAGCTGTCCTTTCATTCCTGAGATAAATCCTACTAGGTGATAGTCTCTTAATTATGTTATTTCTGATGCTTCTGTATTTTAAGTAGATCAGTGAATGTTGATGCTGTTGTGACTAAGTACAGTTGCATTTAAAGTTACCGCTTTTATAGATTTTTTTTATTATCTATATGTTTCTTTAATCAACAGATAGCAGTAAAAGTATAACCACTGTCACCTGGAAAACCACAGAATTCTTTGTTAAAAAAAGTTCCTTACACTGACAATGCCTGGGAATCAATAGTCTTGATACTTAAAAAACAAAACCTCACGCTCATACTTGCCCTCATTCTGGTGGTTTGGTATGAGCATATCGCCTAGAAGACCATCTTGATGGTCATCGTGCATCCTGCAATCTCAGGCGTAAAAGGAACTTTGAGAGTTTATTTAGTTTCTGAGCTTCTATTTTCTGTTATCGAAGACTTGTAGAATGATGATTGTGTTCTAGTCTCATGAAAGGAACTCACTCTAAAGTTTTATCAGTTGCATACCTCCTGTCTCTAATGTGCAGGGACATTCTAGTTAATCGTATTTTCTAGGGTGCTAAGGGTTGGTTATGCTGCTTCTCCTTTAAATAGGTCAATATCACGACTCTTTCCTAATATATTACAATGGTAAACATAAAATCCAGTAATTCCTATGCGGACTGGAAGGGAGGTGATATTACCTCATTATCCCTCTTAACAATCAATAGTCATTAAACAATGATTGCAAAATGTGAGGGACTTTAGGTTTAGCATTAACAAATCCCTGAAGCCAACATGTTGAACTGTCATGTCTCTTCAGTGTGGGAATGAAGTAATCCACTAATCATGATTTTCTCTAATAACTAGTTGTGTCTGTGTTTTGCAAATGCCTCAGTATCTTTGGGAGGTCTGGACTTATTCCTTCTCCCCTTCTGAAGAATCCAAGAGGCTGTGTGGGTTGAATCTAGAAAGAAGATAATTTTAAAACCAAAATGCTGCTGTAATGTAAGGGACTTTGATCTGAGAGCTCTTGTTGCATTCACCAGTGGCAGTATTGCCAGTGAGTTGGAAAATGTATAGAATTTATATTTACTGCATTTATAAAACACTTAGTAGTACTTCTGAAAAATTTGAAAATAGCATTCACTTAGTCATGTGTTTGGAGAAATAGAAATAGTCGAAAGAAGGCTAAAGGAAGTAGTTGATGGGGTAAATTATGTTTTAGGCCTGCTCCCAAGTCAAATTGACTCTTAAATAAAATCCTAGGGAATGGGTGTAGCTCAGTGGTTGAGTGCCTGCTTCCTATATACGAGGTCCTGGGTTCAATCCCTGGTGCCTCCGGGGGGAAAAAAAATCCTAGAACCATAGATCTTAATAGCTGAAAGGAACCTGCAGAACATTTGTTCAAAATATTTTTTGGCATTTCTGATGGGGCAAGACATTGCGTGAGATGTTAGGGTTATAAAAATGAGTAAAATAATGGCTCTTGTCCTCAGTGTCGCCTGGAAGACACATACCGGAACAGATAACCGGCCTTTGGGACATTAAGTTCTGGAATGGACGTTTAGGCAGGTGGAGGTTTTTCCAGGGTTTGTGGGTGTGGTTCCAGCGGGTTGGTCAGCAGCCCGGATGTGTTCAGTGTGTTGCTGGACCCAGCATCTGGTACTCTCCCTCGCACTGGGTTGACCTATTTGCAAAGGAAAACTTCACCTAGCAACTTTTTTTTTTTTTTTTTGAAGTAGCTTGCTGAATGTGGCAGACGGGGCATTGGAGTAGCAGTTCACAGCTGTTTAATTTGAGGTAGTCCTACTTTCCTTGTCCCACAGTTTTTGGGGGGATAATAGAAACTCCCAGTAAACATTTAGGACCAAAAACAATGGAATAGTTTGAATCATTTTTAATTGGATTGTGTTGTGTTATCTAAAATCCTGTGCTCTAACCCTTAGATCCTTTTCCTGGCCTGAGTCTTTTGTGATCTTGCCTCTTCTCCAGCTTACCCTTGAACTTCGGAAGCTGACTCCATGCCTCTGGTTCCTTCACTCACCCTGTTGTTTGCAGCCTTCCTGCTGTGCCCGGAATCTCTTGACCTCACTTCTGCTGTCTGCCAGCACCTCATCCAAGAGAAGCGCTGGATGGCCCCTGGGAAGCCTTCCCGGAGCCCTGGGCTTGGCTGGTTGGGGTACAGCTCCCACCACCCCGAGCCATCCTCCACGAAAATGGAGGCGCTAGACAAATGTTTGCTGAATAATTGAATGAATGTTTGAAAACTGCTCTTTTCATGGGACATTTTTTTTTTTTAAGTCTGTGGTTTTATTTAAAATTTATTGATGATTTTTATTCTTAGTAATGCTGTTGCATTGTTTTCCATGTACATATAGCTGTTTTGGATTCTTATTTTTCTTTGGGAGAATAGATTTTTTTGGAAGATATTGAAGCCGTTCTTATATTTTCCACCAACCATCAGGGTTAGCTTGCATCATGCTGTTTTAGTTGGAATTTTTAGTATTAGGCAATAACATGTTGGATGACAATTTACAAGAATTAGTTGTTTTCGTGCATCCCATAGATTAAAACAAACATTTTAAAAATGTGCCATTTGTAAATTTATCAGTTGTTCTCAGTCATGAGTCTATGGAAGGGGGATTTATGTCTGCTGGCTAGACTCTGGAGCCACATAAAATGTAAACTATCCTTTACATTTGTTTCTTTAAAACATATCTAGGAAAGGAAAATGTTCAAATAATTATAATATACACTAAGCTTGATAATAGGTGAGGGATTATATGTTTAGTTTCCCCTCCTTTAGAATTATTAACAGAAAATTGACTATTATGTTTAAAATAAATATGAACCTGCAAAAGAAACAATGCATATTAAGTACTGAGTGGTTTTTTAAAAAATTTTCAGTTTCTATTTTATTTTTTAATTTTATTTTTAAAGAAGCTTTAGATTATATAAATGTTAATAAAAAATATAGGGAGATTCCCATATTCCCACCCTCTCCCCCTCCCACACTTTCCTCATTAACATCTTTCATTAGTATGGTACATTTGTTACAACTGATGAACACATACTGCAGCATTGCTACTAACCATGGTCTATAGTTAATATTATGGTTTACACTTTGCACAGCACAATTTTATAGGTTTTGACAAACTGTATAAAGGCCTGTATCTGTCACTGCAGTATCATGCCAAACAATTCCAGTGTGCCCAGAATGCCCCATGTTATGCCTGTTCTTCCCTCTCCCTCCCTCAGAACCTCTGGTGACCACTGCCTGTCTATCAATTTATAAGTGAGTGTTTCTTGTTAATCATAATGGGTGGCGTCTCTCTCTCTCTGTGCGTCTCTCTTTTTTGAAGAAAGCCAAATTACGGGATAGTTAATATCTTAAAGGACTCTTCTCTCAAATGCTAGGATGCCCAGACACAATGGAGACTCGCTGAGATAACTGCCTCGCCTCGGGAAATGTAACTCAGCAAATCCCCGTACTCTCCGGAGTCTCAGTCCCCTTACGTAAGTGGTCCCACAGATGGCTTTTTTAACTCTGGTTTTCCTAAGTTGCGTTCCCGTGCCCGGCACGGCGCCGAGTAGGAAGAATGCACTCCTGTTGCTTTAAGAAGGAAACCGAGGAGGGAGGGACAAGGGGGCTGTTTTGACTGGTGACTTTTGTGGCCTCTTCTCATTTGCGTAAGAGCCGGCCTGGCTTTCCTGGCGCTCCGGTTGCCATGGCGAGGCAGTGGGGAGGACTCCCAGGACCGTGGCCTGCCCGAGCGAGCCCGCCTCCGACCTGCTTCTCCACAATGAGCCGTGCAGGGTGGGAGCTCAGGTGTGCCGCGGCACAGATGACAGACAGCGGGGTGGCAGCCCGGCCCCTGCACCCTGCCTGGTAACGGGGCCCTGCCCACGCCCTCGGTGGGGACAGACATGTTTGGGGACGTGCATGTGGATGGCTAGTGTGAAGTCAAAGGATTGTAGCCTTGTGTGTATTCCCCCCCACCGAAAGGATCTCTCACACTCTAGATTTGATTAAAAGAGTTTGAACGTATGAAACCAAATGTATGTCCTTGTCAGAAGAAGAAACTGACACCCCCCAGGCGGCTTGTTTGCATACAGATGAATGGCATAAATAGCAAGGCAGATAAATTAGGGTGGGAATAATACACCCCGAGAAGAATCTAATATGGTAGGTTAAACTGTAACCAGAAACGAATGTGTTACCAACCCTGCAGCCCTTAGTATAGGATGTTGTCAAGCAGTGGAACGACCTAATAGAGGCAAAAGGAAACAATGAAAGTTGTAAGAATGTTTCTGCATAAAGCCTAGAGGAAAATCAGGTGTGTGTTTTGTGGATTAATATGTTTGTATCTTAGATGAATTTTAGGAATTTTGATCATCGCTCTTAATATGTTTTACTGGAAATAATTCTATATCCAATAGAAAATTATAACTAATGAGTTCGTAATATTATTTCATGTCTGTCTTTCCCCTAGAAATACGTGGTAAACTGAGTATGATGGTTATATTAATATTTCCTTTCTCTTGGCAGCCCTTGTGGATAACGTCTTTGTTTAAAAACAAATGTGATTAGTAATTTTAACTTAAAACTCCAAGCTACTGTTGAAGAAAATATTTCTAAGTAAAAATATGTTTCTTGTGAGGAAATCCTATAATGTGTTAAATTTGCCAAATATAAAGAAACTGACTTGGCTTCTTTGTTTCTTGATGAAATCTGAATGAGAGCTGAATATTAATACTGTTTTATAGTAGTTCAGTCAGAAATGGCTTAGGTGAAAGAATACATTCTAAGGTTGTTCACTCATTGACTATTTAATGCATATTACATGCTAACTTATTTTAAGAATGATATCTCATTGACTAATTTAACCCATGAAAGAAGTGCCAAGCCAAGTCTCTCTCTCTTTTTAAAATAAACATAGTGAATGTAAATTTAGACAATAGTGATACATATTACCACTGAAAAGATTTGTGGAATGACAAAAATTTATTAGGGAATTTACTTTGAAAAATGTTACTTCAAGTTAAATTTCAGAAATTGTTCAATAAATAGTTACATAAATATATTATACAATTTAATAAGTTTAATATTTGTAGATAAATAAAAATTTATTAATATATGAATATAACATTATATATATGTATATATATAAAATAGATATTCATTAAATGCTAACTCTGACTCCCTAAAAACTTTTCTATTTCTTTTGGATTATTGTATATTAAGAATAACTTTTTTTTTTCCCCAAAGAGGTACCAGAGATTGAACCCAGAACCTTCTACATGGGAAGCAGGCGCTCAGCCACTTGAGCTACATCCGCTCCCTCTTTATTTTTAAAATATGGTAGTGGAAAAATGATAATTTATTAGATATAGATATTAATGAAGTTGACGCTTCATTATTTTTCTTATTTAAAATTAAAGTTGTATCTATTCAATGAGGAAATCAAAATTACTTAGTTTTCTCTTCTTGATTACTCAAGCAAGTCAAAAGATTAAAATATTTGAGTATTTGTTAGATAGTAGTAGGTAATCTTTAATGAGTGCCAGGTACATGTTAAGTACTGTCCTAAACGTACTTGCCCTCTCTTCTGAATCTCACCCGCCTTCTTGTCTCATAACCATTTCACAGATGAGGAAGCTGAGGCTCAGAGGGTGAAGTAATTTGCCCAATGTCAAGAGACATAAGAAGGGGTGGAGCCAGGATTTGCACCCAGGAAATCATCTTCCAGAACAGAAGTTCCCAACCACCGCACCTCACTGATTATTGCATATTAAAACTCCAGGGCAGTGTAGGCCATTTCAAATCAGCACACACCACTCGGAACTGTGTGGGAGAGAGTGTGGTCTACGATGTGAACTGTGGTCTATGGTTGGTGGCAAGGCCCCAGGATGTGTAAGTCCATTGAGGGTGGTGGGCCACACTTATGGGAGATGTTTGTGTGGGATGTGGTGGGAGGTGTGGGTGGTGGGGAACATAGGAATCCCGGTAGGTTCCGTGTAATATTTTAGGTAATCTAAGCACTTCTTAAAATATATTTATATATATATAAATAACATTTTTGTAAGCAAATGCACATATATGCATATATATTTATATATCATTTTACAAATATTGGTATGTATTGTGAAAATTTTGATTTTTACCCACAATAAAAAATAAATTACTTAAAAAACAAAACAAAACAAAACAAAAAAAACAAACTCCAGGGCAGCCTGGCATAGTGGAAAGAGCTTTCCAGCAGGTGACATTCTGGAAGTTATACCTCTTTGTGCCTCGGTTTTCGAATAGGCACTGAACATGATAGAACGTGTGTGAGTCCTTTAATTATAGTGCTGATGCAAAGGCAATAGTTATTACTAATGTATATTACTATTTATAAGGTTGAAGTAGAAGATAGTAATCTAAATTATGTTTTGTTCTGTTTGGAAATAGTTACTAGAATGAAAAGAGGAGAAAAGAGGGTATGATTAAAGCAATATTTAACCCTTGTTAACTATTTTTTGGTTCACAGCAGGGCTTCTGGGCCTCAGTGCTCTTGACATTTGGTGCCAGATAGTTCTTTGTGGTGGGGGCTGCCCTGTGCCCTGTGGGACGGTCAGCAGCTCCTTGGCCATTGCCCACTGGGTGCTCAGTGGCAGCCCTTCCACCTCACTTGGGGCAACCAGAACATCTCCAGACATTGCCAGATGCCCTGTGGGGGCCAAAACCGTCCCTGGTTGAGAACTACCAGTGGGGTTATGAAGATGTTAAGAAAATAAGCATAATATAATTACAAATAGCGATGACTTTGCTGGAAAAGACCAAGATGCGCCAAGTGAGACTAACGCGCAGGAGGAGGTTGGCTCTTGTTGGAGGTGCAGCTGCCGTGTGGAGACAGGGTTGGAGGGCAGGGACTGCACAGATGGACATGGCGACCAACAAAGAGGCAGCGGCAGAAGTCCAGGTGGGAGCTGGGGGCTTGGCCCATGACGGTGGAAGTGGACAGCTTGGAGAATTTTTTGGCAGTCAGATCTCAGAGGGTTTGGAGTTTGCCTGAGTATTTCATGCCTGGCAACCAGGAATAAAGAACAGTGAAGGTTTTGAGAAGCAGACACTGGGCAGACTGCAGGACGAAATTACCAACCAAGGGAAACCTGTGTGCTCACTTGGCTATGCACGGGGTTCATCTGTGCTCCTTAGCAAATTTGGAAATTACCGAATGTCGTAGACCTTCATGAATATCAGAAAGCAGGGTTCTCACTTCTGTGGTGGTGAAGTGACTGCCATATTTAAAGCTTCAGCAATTTGCCTTGCTCTACAGGTTAGGTGTGTTTTTTTTTTACCGGGAGGTACCGGGGATCGAACCCTGGTCTCTCCATATGGTAGACGGACGCCGAACCTCTTGAGCCACATCCGTTTCCCAGGTGTGTTCTTAAGAAGTGAGAGGTCTCAGACTTTGGCCAGTAGACTGCCTCGGTACATCCTCTTCCTGCCCCCTCCTTGCCTCTGGCCAGGTTTCTGGCCTTGGCCCCAGAGCTTTCTCAGAACTCCAATGCATCCACTTGTGGACCTCAAAGAACTGTCTTGGGTTTAAGCCGCAATTTGAAGTTTACAGATTTTAAAAAGTCGGGCATCCTGATGGTAGACACATAAATTTAATAAGCGAATGGTAATGGCAGCGCGTTCCAGGCCCTTTTCTGTGCCCTGCAGGATTTGGGGAAAGCAGGTGGAATTTCGCCCCTTCTCTGGCAAGTAATCTTACCAGGCTATTTTCTGGGGCTACGTCAATGAAGTCATCATAAGCAGAACTTAATGATCTTTTGTTAACAGCAGTGGGTAAAATCACCAAGAGTTGTAATTGCAACTTAAATGCTAGGATTACAAGGTTTTAATGCCAATTACCTCAGCGGTGGCGATAAAAACTTTTTTTTTCAACAAAATTATGTTGGTGAAATTGTGGGTGTCCGAGTGTGTCTATCTGTGATTTCTTCCCTAGTAAAATAGAAATTCACTTCTGATCCAGCTCTGTTGGTTCTCTGGTCTAGCCTGAGGTTAGACAAAAGGCAAAGGGGAGCGAGAAGCCCCCTCCTCGCCAGCTTTTCGAAGTTTCCTTTCTTGCCCCGCATCCCAAGGCGCGCACACGCACTCCCACTCCAGTTCTGTTAGGAGCCATTAGATCAGTTATCGGGCTGATTTTCCTCGGGGAAAGGGCATTTTTCGATGTGAGTTTCCATCCTGAGCACTCTCCCCAGTGGGCCCGGGTGAAGGCCGGGCATTCACTCCAGCGGATGCGAGTCCAGCCTTCCCTGGAAGGCATGCCGTTAGGGTCGTGCGGGTGCCGTGGAGGCCGGTGTTCCAATCTCCAGGTAACTCAGAACTCTCAGAGCGGGAAGAGAGATGCACGCACCACGGAGAATCCCAGGACTCAGTAAGACCACGGCTGATAATGGACCGGTGGGGTACCATTCAGTGCCGCATTATGTGGAATTGACGTTCTGTGGGATGTAGAGGAAGGAAAGAAGCTATCGATGAGCAGAGTTTCTTGGGGTTGGACTTCAAGCTTGGCCATGAAAGACTGGTGAGGTGTGGGTAAGCGTGGAAGAGTGGACACACTAGAACATGGAGCTTAGGATTGTAGCGAGTGACACAGGCACGCAACAGGCAATTTAACACACACACACACACACACACACACACACAAAGCCAGAGGAGCCCTGGCAGTGTTGGTGCGTGCTGTCGCGCCCCATTTGATGTCGGGGTCAGGAAAGGGCATCTAGAGCATGTGATGTTGAAGCTCATACATAAAGGTGAGGAATTGCTGGGGTGGGAGGGGAGCCCTCTTGATGTACAAGTGGTATAAATGATCCAGAAATGGCACAGTGAAGCAATGCAGTCCTGTGTGCAGAAGCCCCAGGTCAAGCTCTGCCGGGTTACTTCTGGGTGCCAGTTTGCTCACCTGTAAGATGGAGCTCAAGGCCGGCCCCTTCCTCTAGGAAGGCTCTCTGTGAGGGTCGGATGAGTTAGTCCATGTAGCATCCTTAGGACAGTGCCCTGCACAGGGCAGGCACTTGCGCTTTAGCTGCTGTTGATGGAGGCTTCCCGGCAGGGCCTGAAGGCTAAGGAGGGTGCTCCTTGAAGGAGCGCCGTGAGTTTGGCATATTGGTGACAGGACTAGGAAAGCCACCTGTGCAGGGACCCTCAAAGGTGCCTGGGCTCATGCAAGAGGAAAATTTTCCAGAAGAGAAAGGGCAGGAAAAGGTAACGGCACAGTCTTCGCCACTTTGAAGAAAGTGTACGTGTGTTCATTCGACGTTTTGCTGGTTTATTTAGCCTATACTTTAGAGAGCTTAAAAAATAGTTAACCTAATTAACCGTCCAAAATTATTACATCGTGGCAAGCCCTCATGAACTGCAAAACTATAACTAAAAAGAACTAACTCTTCTAACTCCAGTTATATTTTGGCTTTTTTTTCTTCATGATTTTCCTAACTTGTCTCTGTAGTGCAGTTGGTCTCTAAAGCAAAGGCCAGTAGCTGATAAATGGTCAGAAAGCTATTTTTGGTTTGAGTAAGATCATTTCCATACATGTGAAATTATAATCCTAATTACTGTTATTTTTGGTCGGAGTCCTTAGAAGTGTTGGAGTTATCCCAGTACTTCTTTTGTGAAAGAAATGACAGTTGCTCATCATTTCAATTGTGATGATTTCTCAAAGTATGTGAATTTTTTTGCGTGCCTGGATTATAAAGCTTTAGGTTGGGAATTTTATGCTTTGTAAAATTAATCATAAATAATGTTTGTGTAGAACCACTTAAATGTGCTAAGGGCCCGATACTATCCTCTATCTCCTGAGTTGTTAATTTAAGATAATGGTGAAGACAAATAGAGGACATACACATGTATACATAAAATGGGATGGTGGGTACATTTCACACAAGACACTTTTGAGAAACATATACATACACACACACACACACATCATACACATACACACACACAAAATATATGGGCTGTTATTTGGTTATTTAGGGTTAATGGCATCAAACAATAATGTGAATGGTTCCCAGATAATTTCTATTCCTAAAATATAATTTCATGTATTTTAATCAGCACATTTGGTGAAAAGCTTTGTAACTGTTAGTAATTTGAAGGTCAGTCTAGGGAATTTATCTTGAATATATTGGCCAGTGATAAAAAGCCAACTTTTCAGTTGAGGCTTGGCCATTAATATTGTGGCTCACACTTTGCCCACCTAGAAATTTCTGCATTTCTTTACCACCTTCTGTTTTTCATGAGGGTAAAGCACTTAGTAGCTAATATCTATTGCACTTAAAATGATGGCATAGAAAATTAGTAATTGGAACTTTGGTCAACTTTTCTCACGTCTTGGGTGGAAGGCTGCTTTACTCTAGACTGTTATTCACTTACAGTAAAGGAAAGAGAAGGACTGTGTAAATGATAAAATTAATTTAAACCTTTTTGAGTTTCGATTTTTTTTAAGGTGTATTTTTCTTGTGGTTATCAAATATTAATATTTCCCTGCTTCTGAGTAACCTCACAAAGTATACAACGTTAAGGTTCATTGCATTAATTTGACGCCAGTGTTGAGACTGATGTGGATGATTGTCGGGCCCCCCGTCTGCGCTGTGTCCAGCACTGAGCCCCGGACACAGAGGTGGGCGACGCTGACCTCGTCCCTGTCCTCAGGAGCTCGCGGTCTAGTAGGAATTGACCTTTTGAGCAGGTCATTCATCACCATAAAGTGAGGTGACTGGTATGGTGGGGAACGTATAAGCTATGAGGTGTTGTGGGGGTGAATACCAGGGGCCCCCAACTTGTCTTGATGAACTGTAGCAGGTCAGGCTGCTTTGATTGTAACTCCCCCATAAGCATCATATCTGTGGTCTGTGGCTAAAACTGTTGAGACTTTGTCCATTGTTTTCCCTTTGTTTCTCTTCTCTCTACCACCCATTTTTATTTTATTTTTTCTTTTAGAGGTACCAGGGCTGGGGATTGAACCCGGACCTCGAATGTGGGAAGCTGGTGCTCAGCCAGTGAGCTACATAGGTTCCCCTAAGTTATTTTTTTTGTTTGTTTGCTTGTTGTTTTGTTCTTAGGAAGTACGGGGAACCGAACCCAGGACTTCCCATGTGGGAAGCAGGCGCTCAACCGCTTAAGCCACATCCGCTCCCTACCACCAACTTTTTTTTTTTAAAGATTTTATTTATTTATTCCCCCCTTGCTGCTTGTGCTCGCTGGGTCAGCTAACCACGCCGTGCGGGCGGGCTTGCCTTCACCAGGAGGCCCCAGGAACCGAACCCGGGGCCTCCCATATGGTAAACGGGAGCCCCACTGATTGAGCCACAACCGCTTCCCTACCACCAACTTTTAATGTTGTATATCCTTTTAACTTTTGAATCTTGCCGGTGAGTGGGTAACCTTTTGGAAATGATGTATTAGACAATTTTAAGATGAGAGAACAGACTTTAACCAATCTCCAAAATATTTCTTAGTAACACGTTGAACCAAGAAAATTAAAGGAAAGTAAGGGATAAAGAATAACACTTTATAATTATAACAGCATTATAATAACCAGTAAATGTTAAAGTGTTCTCAACTTGGAAGGAGGAAACGGACATCAAATAATTGGGAAGCATAGAATAAAATACAGAGTTTAAGTGAGAATACCGAAAAAAGAATCTAAGCTTATTGATACACATACACACCCCCACATATACACATACACACGTGTGTGATATATGCATTACATCTACTAGTAAGAGCACTTACAGACTTTAGGGGAGTCAGGGCACTCAAGTTTTGTTTTTGATTTGGCTGTCCATATTTGTTCCATAATTTTAAAAATGAGTAGCATCATCTTCAATCTGAATAATGCTTACACTTATTTAAAAAAATAATCAACTAGTGCAGAAGCATACATGATGAAAACACTGGCATTTCCCCCTCTTACTACTCATGCATTTTATCTTTATACCCAGAGGTAAGCACCCTATCCATTTCTTTTCACTTTTCCCCCAGAAATGTTTATGTAGATATGACAGTCATTCTTTGAAATGTGCACACATGCACACGAAATTTGAATTATATAACAGATATGGTTCTGAACCTCTATTTTTTTCGGACCTCATAATCCAAAGTCATTACCCAGATCCCTGTGGTTAAGAGCTTATGTTGAAAAGCAAAATCCACACCAGCAGGAAAGCATATTCTAGCGAACTGACAGCTTAGACATTTGACTCCCCTCAAACATCCTGCACTACCTTAGAGTCCCATCCATTCCCACACGTCCAGTCAGTGTCCTTGTCAGATTCTTGCTGATTTTTAAAATTTTCTCCCATATAGTAATATTATTTACAGGCTATGCATTTGAAATAGTTTGAGAGCAAAGTACTTTCAAAGTTCTCCAGTGACCAAACATGATCAAATATAGACCAGAAATTGATGAAAATAAACAAACAGTCTGGGCTCTTCATTCCAAGTCTGTATGTCCAGGCTTGACCATTAACCGGTCAACAGTGTTAACTTTGAGCATCCCTTCGAAGCATCTCGACTGGAAAAAGCCCCAGCCCCTTAGGCGCGTCCTGTTCCAAATCCATCGTCATGTCCGCAGACTGACTTGCCATCCTCAGGAGACCGTTCCTGGCTCTTCTTGGGCTCCTTTACTAATTCACTGATTCCTTCCCAGTGTTAACCGGGTGCCCACTCTGCTAAGTGTGTCAGCTGTGCCGGTCACTGGGTGTGCAGGGACGAAACCAGGCCGTTTGCTTTCAAGGAGCTTAGACTGGAACCGCCACTGGCCGGGTCGCCCCAGCCGGAGTTCCCTGTGCTGTTAGACTCTGCTTGCCTTCTCGCCTTGCTCACTTCCCACCACATTCTCCTCTCCCTGTTTGTGTTTATTTTCTGCCGTGCAGCATCTGCCCTTGTACTCCATGTGCTGGATTCCCAGCCCTGTCTTCTCTTTTTTCATGTCTTCTCCTCCCAGAAGCCACCCCATCACCCCTTGAGCTTACGTCAGCTGTCAGCTCTCACGCTTTGCCGACATTTAATAGGGTGAAAGAGAGCAAAGTATTGGTTTATTAAAAGGCACTTTAAAAAGAGAGGGTGCTTTCAGTTTTTCAAAAGATTTCCATAGCTAATAAGATACTTGCTATTTGTAATGTATATTAGAAAATAGAGTGGGAGCAAACCATCTACCTTATTTCAGTTTTTAGTAATCATTTCAATCTAGTATTTTAAGACTTATGTGACATAATGTGAAATACTTGAAAGGCACTAAGATTCAGGGTTGTTTGAGTTCATTATTCCTGGATGGCCTGGGGCTTGGGGGCATTTTTTAGTTGGGTGAATATTTTTCTCATATGTTGTACTTTTACATACATTAAAAACCCTATAGTACCCTATTGTTTTTACTTTAAACAGTCAATTGTTTTGTAAAGGATTGAAGGAAAGAAAAAATAGTTTTTTATATTCATACATGTCCTTCCCTCCCTTTCTTCCTCCTGCAAATCAGGGCTTGGCAGACTTGTTTGTAGAGGGCCAGTCAGTAAATGTGATAGACTTTGCAGGCCAAGTACAATCTTTGTCACATATTCTTCTTGTTCCTTTTTTCTTTTCTTTAATATTTAAAAAAATGTAATAACCATCCTTAGCTCCATAGCCATATAAAAACAGGCCGTGGACTAGATTCGGTCTGTGGGCTGACCTCTGCTCCAGACACACATTTTCATCTGTTATCATTTCCCTTGAGCCTGAATCTCTACTTTCAGCATTTTTTACAGTAGTGGTAACAGATTTTTTCAACTTTTGTTTATCTGAAAATATCTCTAATTTGCCCTTCATTTTTTCCCTATGCTCACTCACATGATGAGACTTAAAAAAAAAAAATTAGGGGGGTGGATGTGGCTCAAATGGTTGGGCGTCCGTCTGTCATATGGAGGGACCTGGGTTCGAACTCCGGGACCTCCCGGTAAAATTAAAAAAAAAAAAAAATATATATATATATATATATATATATAGAGAGAGAGAGAGAGAGAGAGAGAGAGAAGGCACATGGGCTGCCAGGCTCTGTGTGCCGGTGAGCCGCCAGGCCCCGGGAGCCATACAGCAAGATGATGACGTAACAGGAGAGAGATGCAGGGGAGAGACAAGACGAGATGCTCCGAAAGCTCTGGAAGCCAGGAGCCGAGGTGGCGCAGGTGGCAGAACACCTCTCTCCTACATCGGAAGTCTCCAGGATCGAATCCTGGTGAAGACTGGAGGAGGAGGATGAGAAGAGATGGCAAGAAACAGACATACAAAATTGCCCAATGAATGGACACAAAACAGCAAATGGGGGAGGGGGGTATTTAAAATGGATAAAGTAAATAAATCTTAAAAAAAAAAAAATTAATAAACCTTATAGAGCAGTTTTTGGTTTACAGAAAATTGAACAGATAGTACAGTACAGAGAGTTCTCATGTACTTCCCCCTACCCCCAACTTCTCCTGTTGTTAACATCTTGCATTAGTGTGGTACATTTGTTACAGTTGATGAGCTAATATTGAGACATTATTGTAATTTAAAGTCCATAGTTTACGTTAGGGTTCACTCTCTGTGAGTACAGTCTTATGGGTTTTGACCAATGCATGCGGCCTGTATCTACCATTATAGCATCGTACGGAAGGGTTTCACTGCCCTAAAAATGCCCTGAGCTCCAGCTGTCCTGCCTCCCTTCCCCAGCCCCTGGCAGCCACTGAGACTTTCCCTTTCTGTGCAGTTTTGCCTTTTTCAGAATAGCTATACTTGGAATCACACAGTGTGTGGCTTTTTCGGGCTGGCTTCTTTTACTCAGCAGTGTATATTTAGGCCTCCTTTGTGTCTCTTCATGGCGTGATAGCTCATTTCTTTTTATCTCTGAGTAATTTTCCATTGTATGGATGTACCACAGGTTTTTGTTTTTGTTGTGGTTTTTATTTTTTAATCCACTCACCTGTTGAATGTCATCTTGGATGCTTCCAGTTTGGGGCAGCTATAAATAAAGTTGCGATAAACATTGCTGTTAGGTTTTTAGGTGGGTATCAGTTTTCAGCTCATTTAGGGAAACATTTGGCTGTGACTGCTGGATTGTATGGTAAGACTGTGTTTAGCTTTGTAAGAAACCGCGAAATCTCTAATGTGGCGGTGCTTGAATTCCAAGTCCTGTACCGGCAGCTGTGGCCAGGTTTGCTCAGGTCTTTAGGCCTGCCTTTGGGTGGCTCTCCCTTCATTTTCTTGGCGTCTCACCCTCCACACAAGCGGTCCAGTAGCCAGCCAAGGATTCGAGAGGAGTTTGCTCACAGATTTTGGACTCCCTTCTCTGTGGCTCCCCCCCTTTTATTTTAAGATTTATTTATTTACCCCCCCTCCCCCCTCCCCCCATTGTTTTGTGCTCACTGTGTGTTCTTCTCTGCTTATCTTCTCTTTAGGCAGCACCGGAAACCGATCCTGGGACCTTCTGGAGTGGGAGAGAGGCGCTCAATCTCTTGGTGCCACCTCAGCTCCCTGGTCTTCTGCGTCTCTTATTGTCTCTCCTCTGCATCTCTTTTTGTTGCGTCATCTTGCTGTGCCAGCTCTCCGCGAGGGCCAGCTCTCCACATGGGCCAGCTTGCCTTTAGCCAGGAGGGCCTGAGAATTGAACCCTGGGCCTCCTATATGGTAGACGGGAGCCCAATTGCTTGAGCCACATCTGTTTCCCTGTGGCTCCCTTTTTTCTGGGATTTATCCCCTCTATTTCCAGCTGGTTCAGCAATTCAGGCTTACATTCGTCTCCTCAGTAGGATGCTGCTGTCTGCTTGAGCCGTGTGGGCCGGTCACTGCCGCTATGGCAAAGCCATTTAAACGTGGTCTTCCCTCCATTGCTTCTCATGCTAACAGTTTCTGCCCACTTTGGGTCGCTCTCCAGGCTTATGTTTCTGCTTTGTTTTGCTTTTATATTTTGTCTAGAGTTTTACTGGCAGGAGGGTTAGTCCTATACGAGCTACTCTGCCATTATCGGAAGCCAGAAGTCCTACATGAGTAGATATTAAATCTTGGGGTGCCCCTGCTATCAGAGAAGGTCTTAATATTAGGTTATCTAAAGGATTAAGAGACTTTGGGCAGCTGCCCAGGCTGGCAAGGTGGAGGCATAAGCTAGTGCTGCGGTTCTTTTGTTTCATGAGTTTGGCTATCCAGGTTGTCTGGCTCTCGGTGACCTGGTGGGAGAGGTCTCCACCGAAAAGGACAACAATTGTTTTTGTTAACACAAGTAGATTGATCAAGAGTGTGGTCTGCACTATGAGAGCTTTTCCTCCTTGTCCTTTTTATTGCTATTGTAGAAGTGATCACTGTTTACTGAATTTTATTAAAGACATTCATGTATTAATATATTTTCTTTGACTAATATATTTTCATGTCCACTAGAAACTGGGTTCTGCAGGGAAGAAACTTAACTCAAGGCTTTGCACATGATAGGGTCTAAGGATGGAATGAGAGGTACAAGCACAAGGCCTGTGACAGGTTGCTATTCAGTCATTTTTATTCTTTCCTATGCACCCTCTTCCACTCTGTTAAGAATTTTTGAGTATAACTGGATGGGAAAATTAAGAAAAGCAACAGATTACGTGTTTCATTTATCTACTTTTTTTTTTTTTTTTCCCATGTGGCCAAAGAATAGTTTGTACTAGTAGTAGCTTCATTGTTACATTATTTGGGAGAAAATTCAACAACTGAAAAATGAAACTAAGCAAAAAAATAATGTTCAGTCGCACTGCTTTGGATCTTCATTCAAAATGCGAAAGAACAGCGCTAAATTTAGATTAGGCCAGGATCAGAGATCCTTAGCCTGGGGTCTAAGGGTCTCCATAGATTGGTGCGGTCTCTGAAATTGTCAGCAAAAGCGTGTGTGAGAGTTTGTGTCTGTCCCTCTGCCTGCCTGCCTGTCTTACTTCCTGGAAGAGGCTCTACAGTGATCATAAGAACTTTTTTTTTTAAAAAAGAGTCATTTTGAAGTTTCATTTTCTTTCTTTTTTTTTTTAATTAACCAGTTTTGTTTTTACTGGGAAAAAAAAAAAAAAAAGAAGCTAGATCAGGGTTGGTATATGATGAAGATGTTTTAATTTATCCACATAGTTCTTGTGTCATTTTACTTTAAAAAGTGTGTGTGTGTGTGCGCGCGTACACAAACCTGAAAAATAGCTTGGAAACTACAATGCTCATGTGAGAACAGTGGTTAATTGGGAAGTGGAAACATCATTTTCCTCTTGAACCATACATTGTTATTTAAGTTTCGGAACATTAAATCTCACAGTTAAATAATTTAAACAGAAAAGACAGTCAAAAAGTACAATGAAATGTCTGTCTGACCGGGTCCCAGGGTGACTGCAGATACCAGCAGCAGGGACTGGGTGTACACAAACAAACACGCTCCTTTTTTTTATGTTTTGACACAAGTGGAAGTGTACTGTATACATTGTTCTGCTCCTTGCGTGTTGGTCGTTCATTTGTCTTTGTATTTTTGTCTTTTTAGCTTTGTAAGTTGGAAAACTTAATCTTCAAATTCTTTTTTTTTTTTTAGGTACCGGGGCTTGAACCCCAGACCTCATACATGGGAAGCCAGCACTTAACCACTGAGTCACAGCAGCTCCCCTGAGTTGGTTTTTCATTTGTTTTTTTGCTTGTTGTTTGTTTTTAGGAGGCACCGGGGACCGAACCCGGGACCTCCCATGTGGGAAGCAGGCACTCAACCACTTGAGCCACATCCACTCCGTCGTCAAATTCTTAAAGAGGTTGACCACCCACTCCTCTTCTCCTCACCAAAACGAGTTAAGAACACTGGATATCATATATCTAGAAATTATTTTTTATTCTTTTTGTTACCCTTTTCACCTTTGGTGTGTACAAACCTGACTCCTAGTGGTAGTGCAGTCAGAGATTATTTACATTTCCTCTTGGCTCAGATTATTTCTAGGGGCAGTGACCTTTAATGAATGCCCACTCTGTGCTGGGCCTTGAGATACTTTGCCTCCCATAGCTAACACTATTATGTATCGTTCCTTGTTTATGGTTATTATTTGAACTATAACAATTCGTTTGTAATATTTTCGTAATCTTTTAGTTTTGAATTTTTAAAAAAAATTTCAGACTGGGCTCCTTCTTTTGTTCTTTTATTAACTTTTGTTATGAAAAATTTTAAATTATTAAAATAGTGTAATAACCTGCCCCCTCCCATTTGCACATCATCTAATTTAGCGATTAACTCAGAGCCTGATTTATTTCACTTACAACCCTGACATCTTCCCTCCTCCTTTATTGTTTTTAAAGCAGACCTCAGACATCATACTATTTCATCCATATTTCATTCTCTAAGCTCTGAAAGATAAATGTTTTTCACATAGTCATAATACCTTTTAAACCAAAAGAAGCAATTCCATACTTGCACCAGTAGTTAAATTTCTAGTCATTTCCAGTGTCATAACTTTTCTTTCCCTAGCATTTTTTTATTCTTTTTTTAGAATCAGGACAATTAAGGGCCACATATTTTATGAGTTATGTCTTTTATCATCCTTTGATCTATAGGTTCCCCTTCCAGTTCTCTCAAATTATTTGTCAAAGAAACAGTTGTTTGTCCTATAGAATTTTCCACCATCAGTACATTTTAAATAGTAAAATATATAAATATAGTTCATTAAAAGTTGTTTTTTAACTTGCAACTTTTGAGATATTCCTTAGATATCATCAGATTATATTTGAACATACATTCATTGCCCAACATAGCTCTATTTATGGCTTTTTTGTGTATGAGTTATAGGTTTCTAGATTTGAAATATGGGGTGCTCTTTGAAAAAAAGTTCACAAGGAAAAATAAGACAGTATTTTTAAAGACAACTTGGAGAGAAGTGCATGCCTATGCAATAACTAATAAATGTATTGTGTCTGCTAAATGTGTAGTAGGAGCTCAAAGAAGAAAAATTGTTGTTTCTTTTTAGATCAGAGTGTAGTCAGCTGCTAAATGCCATACAGAAAGTTGCTGTGATGTGCGTATGCTATCTTGGAGTTTCAGCCTTTGCACAGAGGTGGAGCTTGCTGAAGGGATGCACATCAGTCAGGAGGTCAGGGCTTGAACTGCCTTGAACCACAACATCCAAGGCCAGATATTTCTCTTACTGACATAGAGCGTTTCGCTAAGCAAATCATCTGAACCAGTGTGAACCAGAAGCCCATGTAGTCAGGCCCCAATTAGGAATGGATTGTATAACACCAGTTTAGTTTTAAATCTGTTGTTTGGAGCTCAGGCCATAATGTGTCATATCTGATTAGGTTTCCAGCCTCGGCCACAAAAGGTATTTACAATGGTTTTGACTTTACTTTACTGTAAATGATAATGTAGAACTCACCCTAGTTCTGGCATTGCTTCCAGAGGGACAGTTGTTACAACTGGAGGCTCTAGGCAGCTGCTTCCGTGCCACGGGCCTGTACAGTGGACTAGTTGGAAGTTACCCGTGGTAGCACGTGCGAGCTTCCCTGAGGAAGGCGCTTTGTTGGCTAATGTGCCAAACTGATTGGGGCAGGGGGAGCTCATAGGGCTGAGCTCTCAGTGGCAGAACGTCACTGGGAGGTCACAAGTCATAGCCGTTTCCTCGGTCTGTCGCAGAAAACTGAAATGTCAACACAATTTACCCCACACTGACATTTCATTCAGATGGAGTTCTAGAAGAAAGGAGTTGTATCCTTCCTTTTCTAGTCTTCTGTGGCTCTAAATAATCTTCCTTCCCTCAGGGGGTTTGGATAGTTATTGCCGTTTTCCTTCTTCTCTCACATTTCTAATCTTCATCCTCTCTTCTTTTTCACTTCTTAGAGATTGTCGATTTATTTGTTCTGTAGTAATTTGAGATAACAAAACGTGATGGGGTGCTTACTCTCTTGAGTAAAGAGGCCATATTTTGCTTGCAGTTTTATCTACCCTCAGAGAATTACTGAATCTGGAAAAGATTACAAAAGAAGAGGACATCGTTTAGATAAAAAAAAAAGATGAAGAGGTTTATGTGTGTCACATTAACGGGATGGTTTCTGTAAATGTTAACTGTAGGATTTAGACCTTCCGGGCAGAGCTGTCACCGTGTTGGCCCTAGAGAAGGGATGTGAGAGACGGGATCCAAAGGAGTTGGCTAAAAAAATGGTACTTATTCAAATGTAAAGTTTGAGAGTATGAAATAAGAGCACTGTCCTGTGTCTGTATTACTTGGTCGGTACCTCCATCGTCTGCTTCATTTGAACCCTTTGTCCCCCGCCAGAACCACCCCTTAGACCAGGTCTCACTGACCAGTCCCATTCCAACGACTCCAAACCCTGGCAAGCTAAAATCTTATCTACTCCAGACCACCTCCTAGTTAGCACAGTTCCTGACATATGGTAAGCCCATAAATGTTTCCTGATGATGAATGAGCTGTGAGTGCAGCTCCAGGGGCGCGGCGTGGGTGCCCTTTGAGAAGATTACAAGGCATGGAGGAGGCAGGCAGTCCACGGGCGGGCAGGAAACTAGGGGCGATACGCTGAGGTGACGGGGACGCCTCGTGTCCAAGTCCTTCCCTTTACTTATTTATTTTAAATCAGAGGGCTTGGAGGGAAAACTGGATGTGTCACTTGCTGACGCAGGTGAGGCAGATAGCCAGCTGGGGAGCCAGAGGAGCACGCCAGGGATTTTTTTTTCAGTCTTTGAGCTCCACCACCTCCTGGGCTCTCCCAGCTCTGTGTACATCTACATCCTTAGCCCCACTTTCGGGGCATGTGTGCATGTACGCGTCGTGCATGCATACGTGTGTGTGTGCACACATGTGAGCCCCTTAGTTGGTTATTAAACTGGGCTCAGTGGACCCTGGCATTTGACCTCAGAATACGAACCCTCAGTCTTCATGTTCCTTTCTCTCTCTGCCATTGTTGCCATGACTACCTGCTTCCATTTGCGGCATCAGAAGCCATCAGATGGGAAAAGAAAACCACAGTTGTCATACTCTAATAATAATGCCTAAACCACAACGGGCAGAGTGTTTTGATGCGCTCATTAGAATGCTGTATTAGTCCATGTTTATTTTCAGCAGTTTTACAATAGTTTAGGTTTAAATAGTTTACTTTCCTCAAACATTGACTTTTCGGCTGGAAAACTATTTTCTAGTGTAGGGCTCACATTAGTAATATTCATTAGATGTACTTTTGGTATAAACCTTAGGAAGAATCTGTGCTTTGGCTTTCTGCTTTAGAAGTGTAATTTAACTGCACGACCTTCACCTTGGGTACACATTGAACTTCTCCCCCCTCGTCTTCCTTAGATAAGATAGAGGGCTGCTGCTGCAGAGGGCTGCTGCTGCTGCTGCTGCCCCATTACTCGATAAAAGACTGCTTCACAGAGCTGGCCAGTGAGCCCTTTTTGCCCTACTACTAGAATTTCATGAAAGTGAATCTTGATCTGATAATATATGTCACTTAGGGAACACTGATTCTCAGGGCTGCCTGCACTGGGAGTCACCAGGGAAATGTTTAAAAATGCTGATTTAGTTGGAGTGGGTTGCAGACCTGGCTATCAAGATTTTCAAAAGCTCCCCACGTGACTGTAAGATACAGCAGTTTGGGATGTGCTGTTTCAGGGGACACAGAAAGGACTAGCCTGCTGGGACCGGGGAGAGAGGCGCTTGAGGGAATAAGCCTCGCCGTTGCTTTGGCAACTGTCTAAAGAAGGAGCTTTTCAACTTCAAGCTTTACCCCCTTGGCTGGACTGCTGTAGCCGCCAAAACAGCATGAGGTTTGGGGAAGGAGGCTTTGGGAGTTAGCTTAGCTTTTTTTTTACTTTTTAGGAAATGTGTGCTCAACCGTAAAAGCCAGCAGTCTTCCTAGCACCCTCTAGGGGTAAAAAGATATAATTAGAACTTCTTCCCCCACTATTCCAAGCACAGAATTTATTAAACACAGTGGCTTCAAGTGGTTCTCAGCTGTACTGATCAAAACTGAGTAACTGGCTACGAAATGCAACCAGGTAATGCATGTAATTATATATCTGATTAAGGGGCAAAGAATAATTTGAAGGCCTTAGGTAGCTGGATGCAACTCATTTATTGTGTGTCTGTGTACATTTTATTTTCATGTTCAGTTTTGATGATCAAGATGATTTCCTTCTAGGAGAAGCATTGCATTTTGTTGATCCATATTTTTAAAAGAATAATGGAGCTTATATCTACTCTTTTCTTTCAACTATTTCAGATTTTTCACAGTATCACAATTGAAACATGCTTTCTGAAAAGGACAAGGGAACAAATTTGCAAACGGCTGGCCATATATGTATAGCAAGGTTAGGCATTTCACATTTAAAATTTTACTTAGCATATTTTGTTCATAATCTTCTTTGCTATTCCATGATGTACCATCATACTAGATTAAGGCATGGTTCATGTCCAGTTAACCTCTATCTCTTCCCTACTTCACTCATGGCCACTCTGGATCTTTTTAAAACCCTTGCACCATCTATAAGAAGTTGAGCACCACCTCCATCCCCCCTAGATCTTTGGGCCCTCTGACCCTCAGCTCCCCACCTATTCAGCCATATGCCTTTGGTACCTGCATCCTTTATTCCTTCCTAGTCACTGGTCATCTTCTATATTTGGGTATTCACATGTACTACCCTCTAGCACCTTCATCTTACTAAATCTTTTGTCCTTCCTCCTGGAAAATCCAGGCTTGGCGTCTCTGTTGTTCTTCATCCAAGTTGGCATGCTTTGTTAGAATAAATTGGAGCCGCCCAAAAACTCATTGGCTTCCACAGTCACAGAACCTGGTTGCTGTTCAGTAGTGCTTTTATTTGTTCTTGAAATAGGTCAGCTTTTCCATTCCCATCAACTTCTTCTAACTTCCATCAGTCTCTTAAGACCCTGTACACAAACACTAAACTCCTTTTTCTTTGTAGACAACCAGGTCTCTGACCTCAAGAAAATCGAGACAATTAGATATGAAGTCCCTCAAATCTGTCCTTCCCACCAGCAGACTTTCACTTTACATACCTCCTCCTTTCTGTCCCTCTGACCTTGGAGAACAGCTCTGGGTCTTTTCCTGTTCAAAATCAACCTCCTCCTACATTCTTTTCCTGTCTTCCACTTTCTCCAGAACCTTGCCTCTCCATATCTCCCACTCTGCCCTGTATCTTCATTCTCTGTTGGTTCTTCCCCATGAGCCTATAAACATCTTTAAGAAAGAAAACAATCCTTCCTTGAACTGTGTGTTTCTCTCTGGCCCCCAGTTCACTCTTCTTTTCTGAAAGATCATTTTGCTTTACTCTCTCTTCCATCTCTCTTCTCATCACTTTCTCAGGCCACCCTCTCCATTCTGCTGCAGGCATAGGGAATGGGAGCGCTTTCAGTCCTTATCGATGGCGTCATAAGTGGTTGACAATGAAACACTTTTCTCTTGACTTCTGTGGCCATGATGCATTCTGGTTCTCCTGATTTTTTTCAGCTATTATTATTAAATTTTTTTGGTCTCTTTCTTGGGTATCTTTTCCTCTACCTCCTCCTTAAAAATTGAGGCTACCTCTCATTCCACCAGTGATTGTTAACTGGGGAGTAGGCTGTCCATCAAAACCACTTGTCAAAGCTCTTGAATGTTGTATTAGTCAGCCAAAGGGGTGCTGATGCAAAGTACCAGAAATCCGTTAACTTTTATAAAGGGTATTTGGGGTAAAAAGCTTAGAGTTACAAGGCCCTAAAGAGTCCAACTCAGGGTTGGTTTCTCATCAAAGTCATTTGCCACATGTTGAAGCAAGATGGCGGGCGACCTCTGCCTGGTATCTCAGGCCTTAGCTGCTTAGCTACTCTCTTCTCTTGGCTGCAACTGTCAGGCAAATGGCTCATCTCTTCCCTGGGCCACAGGATCAAAGTTCTCTCTTGTGTCATGACAGAGTTCTCTCCTCTGGCATCTATGGAGCTCTTTCTCTTTTCTTGTGTATCTTCTTCTGTGTGTCTTCTTTAGTTAGTGTCCGTTTACATAGCCCACCAAGGGGGCGGGGACTTAACCCCGAGTCAGTCCCTCCTGACATGGTCAAATCAAAGCCCTGATCTTTAATGTAATTTAATCAGACATCTCAGTTGAATCTAATACAATCAAAGGGGATCACGCTCAGAGGAACAGACCAGCTTACAAACATAATCTCTCTTTTTGGAATTCATAAATAATCTCAAATTGCCACAAATGTGTACAATCTGCCACAAATATGCACCATTTCTGTAGTTTCTGATTCAGTAAGTCCCTGTAGATAGAAACATCTGACATAATAGTTCTATAATATTCTATCATATGGAGGCACCATAATTTATTTAACCATTTCTCAAATATCTGTTCATTCAACAAATATTTTTTGAGCACTGACTCTATTCCAGGTACTATTGATTATTATTATTATTTTCTATTATGAAAAACAATGTGGTGACTATCATTTAACTCCTTTCATAGTCTCTGTATAGAATTCCAAAAGTTGAATTATTATGTGACGAATAGAGATGGTTTTCAGAGATCTTGATACCTATGGTAAAATCAGTCCTCAGAGAAGTTATATTTTTGCTTTCACCAGCTCCTTGGTATTGTTTTAACTTCCTCTTAGGTGGCTCCCAAACCCTCTATCTCTGTGCCCGCACTCTCCAGATTTATGTACGTGAGCTGCTCCGTCTGACACTGCCGTGTTCCCTGCCTTTTTGCCTTTTGGCCCTGATGTTCCCCTACCTGAAAGCCCTTCTCTCCTCTCTCCGTGACTGGCTCACTTGTCTCCTGTTCACCTGCAGTCTGCATGTATTTCTTTGAGGAAGGCATTTCAGGACCATGCGCCCTATTTCCCCATAGCTGCATTTCCCTCTGTGTTCCCTTGGCATCCTCTGAATGTAGTCAGGCAGTGACCCCGTCATACCGGAATTGCTTGTGTACTTCTATGAGCTCCCATGTGTGTGGATCATTTATCTTCACGTCGCCGTCGAGCTGGGGCACGGGCACTCATGAATACATTGTGATCTGAGGGAAGTGTACTAATGTGTCCACGTTTTAGAAATGCTCCTGTGGTCTCATATCACCGGGAAATCTGGAATTTAGAATCGATAGCCAGTGTTTTTAGAAAGATAACTTTAGTACAGTGTTAGAATTAATTTTTTCCTTTTATTAAATTTAAATAGCATTTCTTTTGATATTACAATATTCATAATTATGTTTTAGTAAATAGAGAAAGTTTAAATGATAACATGAAAACTACCTGTTTTAATGTTTTGGCCTTGTGCATGTGTTTACATATTGCATACACATCTCTTTGGCACAGAATGTTTAGAGTTATGCCTTTATTTCATATTATATACCTTGAGCATTTTTTTCCCTTCAAGATATACTTTTAAAAAACATCTTTGATGGCTAAATAATATTGTAAGGAAATTCTGTAGTTTATATGACCAGCTCCCTATTCTTTTACATGTAAATTTGCCCCCAAATAACTGTTAACATAAATGCTGTGGTAAATATTACAATAGCAGTTCATTATTATACACGTGTTTGTTGAAGGGCTAGTGATACAGGCACTCTACTGAATAATGAAGAAGGAGAGCTTGCAGACCGGCCCTCAGCAGATACCGTGGTCGGTGCTGCCACGGGAGTTAGAGCAGATTCCCGGGAGAGCGGGGAAGAGAGGCCTGTGGAGCAAGTCAGGGAAGCTTCCAGAAGGCACTGCTGCCTCTGGGGAATGAGCCCGTGCTCAGTTGGGGCAGCAGGAACAGATACAGGTCTATTGGCTAATTTGTTTGGGGATGTTTATTAGAATAACACTAGGTTAATATAAAGATTATCCTTTTCTATTCCTTATTGGGGTGTTATTTTCTTTTTCTTAATACCAGAAATAGACATGATTCAATCAAGTGCATTTAGGCCATTATTTAAATGCCCTTCCCCCCGTCCCTTAATCCTGTTGGATTAAAACTATAATATCTTGTTTCCTAATATTGAAACATATTTGCGTTTTATTTTATTTTATTTCATTTTATTTTATTTTTTTTTGCGTTTTATTTTAAATCTTATTCGGACATGGTTTCAGAATCTTTGAATGTATTTCTTGAAATAATTGTTAAATCCATATCCACGAGTGAGATTTGGGTGTAGTTTTGGTTTTTCTGCCCCTTTGGTCAGGTTTTGATATCAGGGTCCCAAGAGCTGTATAAATGGTTTAGAACACCTTCTGTGTCATTGCTTGCTCTGGAACAGTTTAGAAAATGCTTTCTTTCACATTTGATAGAATTTGATAGTAAAACTTTCTGGGCCTGAAACCCTTAAGAAAGGTATTTCTATGGTTTTTCTGTGGTAACTTTCTCAGTTATACTCATGATTGTTATTCTAATCAAGTTTTCTTCTTTCTGGATCAATTTTGGTAAATTTATGATTTCTGCAAACATTTACAAGTTTATCATGATTTTCCAATTTGTTAGTTTATTGTGGTTTTCAAATTCATCAGCATAGGAGTTGGGCCTCTGATTTTTTTTCCCACTCATTTCAGGCATTGTTTTTCAGTTTGAAATATTACTCGTCTAGACTATAACTTTGAACATTATTGTAGTGTTGTCTTATTGAAAGACATAGTTCTAGAGAGGTGAAGATGTCTAACTTGTGGGTTACAATGTTACCTGTGGAGGGAGCTTTAGTAGAGAGGGCTGGGAACAGCCTTCATTTAGAAGAGCATGTGTAAATGGCTAAGTGTATTGGATATATTTTTAGCATGACGTCATTGTCATATATTTAGTCTTATTGCAGTAGCTCTAGCAGTTAACAGCAAGAGTGGGGACCCTCTTGCGGATGTGTAATGAGGGGAAGTAGGAGTTATGCTTTATTCAGTAGTATAAATAGCACAGTCACATATGGTGAGTTTTTCAATCAGATGGTATCTCTTTCAGTAAACAGAGGTGTCTTTTGCAGTTCATTAGTATCTACTTCATAAAATTTTACTAAACGAGATTCCAGTTGGTATCGTTGGGGCTAAGTGAAGGGGAAAGGTAAATGGACGTTAGAGCAGAGGCTTATGGTGCCTCTCAGAACGTCAGGAGCGAAGGCTGAGCTGAGAGAACGAAATAGAAAGCATGGAAAGCATTTAGAGATCGGGTGGAGTGATAGCTGGTTCCAGTGTGTTCAGTGTACTGATGGTTTCCCAAATATTGAAATCATCTGTAATGTCAAAGAGGATAAAATGCTAGATCCCTGAGTGAAACTGCCCAATACCGATTGTCATTTTGGGTGTAGGTTTTTTATTTTTGTTTTTCAGAGTACATCAGTGCTTGTTTGTGTCACTTGGCAGGGCAGCGTCAGCCTTGAAGTGTGTGGGATCATAAATCACACAGGTCCGTCCTGCTGTCCTTATTATCAGTGACCATGAGATGGACAGCTATGGAGAAACAGGGTGCGGTGGACAAGGTTTGAGGGCCAGGCTCTCAATGAGGGTGTCAGGGCAGGGTTCCCACAGGAGGCGACATCTGGACATGCTGCCACCGAGAGCAGGACTGTGTGGGAGGAGGAGGGCGCTGCTCCAAAGCCCTGGGACCCGTGCAGCCTGTGCTTGGCGGGTAGAGGGGCTGCTGCAAAGAGAGAGGGAGTGGGGGGTCCAGGGAGGAGGGAGCTAGATCAAGGTTAACAAGATGCCCTTGTAAACCACTCTGGGGGATCTGACCTTATATTTACATCAGCTGGTGTTAAAATGGTTCTTTAAAGCATGTAATAAGCTGTAAGCCCCTCCAGGAGAGCCATTCTGTCTTCTTTGTACCTCTGGCTCTTCCCATTGCTCCTGACCCAGGGAGAAGAGTTAAAACACCCAGCTTTTGTTGAACCAAATCCTAACAATTTAGTGGTTGGTCCTGAGAGTTGTGATGTACGGATCGCAAAGCTCTTGTGGTGTGGTGTTGAGGCATTTGAGATGGCAAAGAAGGCACCATGCATTACCACTAGGGGTGAAAAATAGATCAAAGGGAGCAGGAACTTATTGTGAGCCCTTATTCTGAAGATGGCTTTGTTTCTATAATTTTTAATTATCCAGCCTCCTTCCAGGGATCCTTTGAGAAAGCTTAAGATGCTCTTAAGCACTCTAGGACTTTTTAATTTGCTCAGTGGTTTCAGATTAAGTTTCCCAAATAAAGAGCCATTTTCTATATTTGTAATTATTTATGGATGATGAAAATTAAACATTTTTGCATTGTTTTCTTGGACAGAGTTCCTAAAATAAGGTATTATTCAAGATTGTCAAAAATGGGTTTTTCCATTGGTGATGGATTTTGACTGAATTTTATTTTCAGAAAAAGAACCACTATAATCAGTTGTGGTGGCTTAGAGCCATGTGCCTCAGAAAAACGTGATCTACCTTTCTTAGTCCATTCCTGTGTGGGTGAATCCATTGTAAGTAGGACCTTTGGATGAGGTTACTTCAGTTAAGCTGTGGCCTACCCGAGTCAGGACAGGTCTTAATCCTATTAGTGGAGGCCTTATGGAGAAGGTCACAGAGAGAGAAGCCGTGGGGAGTAGCCAGAAGCTGGAAGTCAACAGGACCCAGAAGGGAAAGGAGAAGACGCCGCCATGTGTTTTGCCATGGATGCAAAAGCCAAGGAACCCCAAAGATCCAGAAGATACTGACCTGGGGAGGAAGCAGGTCTTCTAGCCTCTGAAACCGTGAGCCAATAAACTGCTGCTGTTAAGCCAACCCATTTTATGGTATTTGTTTTAGCAGCCAAGAAACTAAAACACCAAGTGTTAGAAATAGTTGTCAGGGAGGAGCCGCAGGTGCTCTGTGATAAACACTCTTGATTTAGTGCTTGGCCAGGTGTTAGCAAAAGTGACATTGCCGGTGATCTTTCACTTTTCCCCCCGAATCTTTTGTTTTTTTAATCCTTTATCGTTAATATGCATTTAGTTTCTGCATTTTACAGGAGAAGAAAAACCTGAACAGATAGACATTTTTATCAGTTGCAGAACCAAAATGTGGCTTATTTTGTACTCTTCTTTTGGCCTATGTGCTCTTCTAGTCACTGGCCCCTCCAGATTTCAGGGGTGAGATGGACCCATCCATGTGTTGCTGGGATCTTTTCCAGGCAACAGTTCCTCTGAGTATATTTAGTAAGAATGGAATGAATTAGTATCACATCTTAACTTAAATACAGTAAGAATTTATTACTTACTTTAGACTTACCCACATAGTATAAATGTTCATTTTGTGTGCATATCTTTTTATTTTTAAGCTACAGCAACAGAGCTGCTATTGTTTATTTCTGAAGGCATAGTCCTTGGTAAAATTGCTACTTCAGATAATGGCATTGAAGAGGGCTTGAGAGGGATGTCTCAGAATCTAAGATTCTGAGGTTCTGCTGTTGTCCCATCCTCCCCCTGCCCCCGTGGCCCACATATTAAGGCTTAAAGGAGAGATGTTGTAGCTGGGAAGTGTTGCCCTTGTAAAAAGTGTTGTACAAATGATGTGTTGAGGGCTGCTCCTTATTTCAGTGAATTTCAAGCTGCAGGTCTACAATCCACTAGTGGCTCATGAAATCAATGGAGCTGGTCAAGGAAGCATTTTTCATTTTTCATAGGAAAGAGTAGAAAGTAGAGTGTGGGTGTGTTTGGTTTTGGATTATGTGTACTTATCCACATGCACATGTGTAAGGGGTTGGAATGTAAAAGTATTTCTTGTTATGGGTCATAGTGGGGGAAAAAAGGTAAATATTACTTTAGATATCAGCAAATTATCTTGCATGAACCAATTAAGAGCACATAAAAAAATGACCACTTTCACTGTAATTTAGGGCAGTCTCTTCACAACAGAGCATATTTTACCAGGGAAATTACGAAACATAGGTTATATATAAACAGCAATTTTTAATAAAAATTGTCTGAAGCAAACACTTTGAATAACTTGCCGTTAGGAGCTCTCTAATTAAAGACTGTGTTTCCCTGTTGAACTGGGGCACCAGGGAATAGCATTTACATAGAGGCTTATGCCTCATGGAATAGAGGTCCTAAATCAGTAGTCCAGATTTATTCACTGTTATTATCGAGAGAAGAAGCTAACATAATTGACAATGTTAAAAACAAAGAGTATAAATGTTAGATTGAGTCAATTTTCAAAAAAATTTGTTATGGTGCAAACAGCAGCCAGTCTTTAAGTATTTGTGAAATCATGAGTTTTTGTTGCTTTGAGCCACAACTGAGTCTATTAATAAAATGTTGGATTTTATTATGTAATGTCAAATTATGTGTGTTCATAAGCTTTACAAAGCACAGTCATTATCAATGTGAATATATATATAATATAGACGTATATATCATTCAGATTCTTAAGTTTTACAGACTGCTGGCAGAGAAATAATAGTGCTTTGGTAATCAAACTCCTTTTATATTTAAATTAGGTGATTTGTTTATTTGCAGTTTTTGAGCATCTGCAGTGTACATAGCATAGTATTCTATCAAACCTGTAGTCCATGTCCTTCTGTTACTTGTATTAACATAGATTCTATCCATGCATTTGCTATTTTTCTCTTTAAAACAAAATTACTGCTGAATGCAGGACCCACTTCCTCCATTATGTGATTTTGTGGGGTTTTTTTTTTTTTTTTTTTTTTTTTTTCCTTTTCCTTCTTCTTCTTCAGAATTTTCTATTTCATTCCTCATTCAATGAAAAATAAAGTGTGTAAATCAGAAAAATTGTTCTTTCCAAAGGTGGCTTCTACTCCAAATCTTCTTCTGGATCTGATAATTAACAGGCAGCAAATAGGACCTTTCTGTGGGGGATGTATTTGTCAAGACGAAAATGTTATTTTTGACGGGTGCTGAGCTATCATGTCTAATGTTTCAGACTAGCTCCTTCCTTTGTTCTCTTGTTCCCACTCTGCCTTGATTTGGCAGGCTGGTTGGATCAATATGCCTCTTAAGGAAGTGGGATCAGCAAATTCTTTGAATATCTGCTTTTACTGCAAGGCTGATAGGGAAGGAGGAGACAGGTAGACCAGAGTTTGAAGGGCCCAGGTAGACTCTATGCCTTTTATTTCTTTGGAGTAGGATGCCATGTTGGGGTCATGCTTTCCATGGTGAGTGCTGGCAGGTTTAGCATTGGAGACAATTCCCGGGCCTGCTGGTGTATGCCGGAAGGCAAAGGCTAATTAATCATCTCCGTGGCTGAAGTAACAATATTTTGAAAGCATTTTTATCTAAATTACGTTTTCATGGCATTTTGTAAAATGCCATATAATTATAGGTATTGTATTCAGTTCAGTATAAGCTAGTACCCTGGGAATTTTGTAAATTTTACCATTATAAAAGCACTTAGACCAGTGTATTCAGTTTGGACTCAGTTACTGTCAGAGACATCAAATATGTATGTCCTTCTAAAATGTGAATTGATTTCCACCACAGTAGGACAGGTACATATTTACAACATTCAACTCTGCTGCCAGAAGCCTCAGATGGAAGAACCAAAGTGTCTGAACCCACACTTGCCAACCTCCCTATCCGTACCTGAGGCAGTTAATTATTGCTTCTGGGTTACACCTTCATGTTTCACACCTGTGTCCATAAGCAGCATTTCTGTGGTTTATAAGTACTGTGTAGTATCTCTTTTTTTTTTTAAAGATTTATTTATTTATTTATTCATTTATCCCCCCCTTGCTGCCCGTGCTCGCTGGGTCAGCCAACCACGCCGTGCGGGCGGGCCTGCCCCCACCAGGAGGCTCCGGGAACCAAACCCGGGGCCCCCCATATGGTAAACGGGTGCCCCACTGATGGAGCCACAGCCGCTTCCCTGTGTAGTATCTCTTTAAAGCAGCATTCTGCCTCCATGCTTACATAGATCCTGTATTGTGTTCTCACGGTTGGCAGCAGTGAGTGGCATTGTACTACCAGCTCCTCCTTTCCTTGTTTGCCCATCCTTTCTTTTCTTTCTCCCATCCTTGTTTTAGGACTTAGGCCCTCTGTGACCTTTGCTTCATCTTCTTTCTAAGCTAGTAGGCATTTGTTTTATCTTTCCAACAAGAATCCCTATTGGGCACTTCATGTGTCTTCATAAGGGAAGTATCACTTTTAGATATTTTTATTAGGCAAGTAAACATTTTTTTAGCTATAGTTCAGTATTTTAAATGCACTAATTATTTGTTTTATAGAAACAATAATTGGAAGTTATCCTGTGACAAAGAAATGAGTGAAAATATAAATATATTTTACTCTAACAGTTTACATAAATTTATTTCATAAATAATTCATTCAACACATTTATTGTTTTGTGGACTCACAACTTCTCTAATTAAAAAAGAACAACCAAAAAAAAAAATCCCAAAAATATTTATTACTATGTATCAGGCACTATTTATAATTAGTATATTTGCTTTACTGTGTTCTTACTTGTCTCTCTTGAATTGATTCATAAATTTTTCTTTATTTTTCTTAGACAAAATTGAAGAAGCACAAAAAGAACTTAATGGGGCAGAAGTTTCAAAAAAAGGTAAGTTAAAAATCAACCCTAATATAGACTTCATTCTTGCAGAGATCCCTATACAGATACAGCCTAAGTCAATCAGTATAAACAAATCACAAAATAAAAAATTACCTTAAGCCAACTGATATTTTTAAAATTGTAGACTTTGCCTTATGAAATGTTTTAGTTGCATAACGCATTCTATAATTGTTTCCTCCATATTAACGTGTTCCTGGTAGGAGTGTGAAAGCTCGCTGCAGCTTTTTTGAAAGGCCTGTTTGTGAGACTGCCCAACAGCAATAAAAGTACTTGTGTAAATGATGCCGATGGGTATGTGTTTATGTGCGTGTGTGCACATGTGAGTTCATGTGATGCAGTAATTTTCTGGAGTGAAGCAAACCTGAAAACAACTCAAACAACCTACCACCAAGTCAGTGGAAGAATAGTGGAATGAACATATGAATATATTTTGGAATATTATGCAGCTTAAAAAATGTTAATTCTGTTTCACTTGACACCAATGATTTGTTGTTACGTGGCAGAAATGAAATTGCAGTGTAACATGTAAAATATCCCCTTTTTAAAAAGGAAGTAACAAAGTCATATGTATGTATGTGTACACATGCATTTATGTATATGCACATGCGTATGCTTATATGGGATTAGACAAAGTATAAAAGATTTATATACAAATAGATTGACAGTGGTGGAAGGAGAGGCAGGGTGAGGTGATTTAACTTCTTATATGTCTTTGTGTTTTTTCACTAGTTACAATGGGCAAAACTTTTTATTAAAAATAAAAAGTTGAAAAGAAAAAAATGGGTTTTCATCATAGAAAGCAAATTGATTATTTTTCCAGATAGTATTAAAATTTCATTAAATGTATAACAGCATATAGGAGGAGAGAGAGTTGGATAGTGTTCCAGCACTTTCTATGAATAAATAAAATTGTGTTTTTTTAATATTGTGGGAAAACAGTTGAAGTTGCCTTTAGGGCATTTATCTTTCATGATTTATTATTATTTTTTCACTGTTAAACCTTCTAATTAAAGTGGAATATTTTGGCAAATAATTTAGCCAGCCAAAGTAGGATTCTGATGGAAACTCTGTTTTTTGTTTGTTTTTGTTTTGTTTTGAATATATTTTAAATCAAATTAGGTTACTGACTAGGTATCATTAGGGGGCATAATTTCCAGCTATCCAAGTTCTCCAAGTCTTAGCCTGCCTTAAGACTCCAAGATTGTTTGGAGTTGGTCTCAATAATTATGCTGTGATATGCAGCTACAAAGTCTCTTCCCCCATCTTCTCCCCAACGTCCCCTTCCATGGAGACTCTGGAAGGTTCATGTCATATCTGAGCCTTTAATGACGTTCTTGCAAGAAAAGAAAAAAGTCTAGAAAGCGTAGAGAAGTCTCTGCTGTTCCTTTGAAAGGTTGACCAAAGATCCTTCCCCTAGGTTGCTGTAGGCACAAAGCATGTAAGACACTCGGTTCAGAGGCCCTACTTTTAAAATTTCATTCCTCTTAGCTGGCCTTTTCCACATCTAGTAGTGGTTTCAGGCTGGTTCGTGTAGCAAAATAAATTTGTGCTTGTCTTCTTTTCCCTTCTCTCTTACCCCTATGGAAAAGAGTTTTAAGAACAGTGAATTAAATGCCTGATAGCAGGAAACGAAACAAAGGTTCTAGAAAAAGAAATTGGATAATGAGGTTCAGAATAATTGAGTGGGCTACATATGGCAGGCTACACTTATTTGAGGCCTAGGATGAATACCAAGTAAGCATTGTTCTGTGCAGTTCACTGCTTAGAATTACTACTTGGCTTTCATTTCTACACGCAAATTGAAAAGAAAATAGTTTTCTTCTCAAATGTAAGTAAGGAATAATACCAGTTCCTCTTTAGCAGCATATGATAAAATTAGAGTAATAGAGGTGTTGAGATTTCTCAAACCTTTTCTTGCTGAGTTTTCTATTTTATTAAAAGAAATTAATTTCTTCCTTCAAAGGATATATTTTAACAACATAATCATTTGTTGTTTTTATTGGTTATCTGTCACGAGTCGTATCTGATAGATTCCTTTTTCTCTTCTTTTCTGATATACTCTTGGTTTTTATTTTCCCTGTAAGTTTGACCAAATCTGGCTTTCTTTTCTATAGTGATAATGGGTCTCTAAGGCTTTCTCTCCATTGAAAATTTTGTAGTCCTTAACTTACTAGAGGTTTTTTTTTCTCCCTTTTCTCCTGTTTTCAGTCACTAAGACAAGTCACTAATTTATTCAGAAGCATCTAGTGTAGTAATAAGCTCTTCAAATAAAAAAGAAAGAAAACATCTGCTCATTGGTTAAAAAAATATGTCTTTCCTGTTTTCTAAAATTTTAAGGAAAGGTTAACCTGGTTAATGTAATGTAGTGGCATAGAAACTGACTTTGCCCATCATACACCAATAGAATAAACAAGTGCATTAAATTATTAATGCACTTACTTTATTCCTTATTTTCTGCATGTGAATGAAAATCATATTACTTTGATTTGATTTGTTTTGATTTTAATTTGGGGATAAATGCAGTGTCCAGCATTCACACAAGTCTCCATAATATCCTTAGGTCCTGCCTTACCATGCTATCTACTTGTTCCTACAGGCACTGTGCTTGACACTTGTGTCCATTCAAAAATCACTGAGCATGATTTAAATAAAGAGTGAATGCCACAGATCTTGTAATGGAATATATGCAGAATAAATGGGAAGAAAAATATATATACCTAGATGATAGGTTAGGAGCGCTTTTACCCACTGTCTCTTGAATACACTTTAATTTTAATACTTGAAAAATTTTGTCATATTTGATATATATAAATTTATATATATAACATTAAATTATGAATCATAATAAAAACATGATTTAAGAACAGAACATTGTTGGTAATGTTGCTGTCTACTTACTGGTCTCCACTTCATCCCACTATCTCTACGGTAGAGGTATTTCCTGCCCTCAATTTTGTGTTCATCAATTCAGTGCTTTAAAAAAAAAATCATATAAGTATATATCCCCAAACCATATGCTTTTTACATTTGCCTGATTTTGATCTTTTAAAAAGGAAATTAATTTGTATGGTCTTCTGTAGCTTTTTTTTTTTTTTTCATTTGACATTGTTACTAAGACTCATCTATGTTGTTGCATGTAGCCATTTCTTTTCATTGTTGTAATAGTTCATTGTGTGAAATGATTTATTTTCCATTCCCCTGTTGATGGACTCCTACCTTTTTGCTTTGACAATGCAGCTATGAATAGTCCCATATCCTGGTGTGATTTTCTAGGGTATAATGAGCTTTACAAGATGGTGCTAAATTGTTCTTCAAACTGGTGGTATAAATTTACACTTCCGCCATAACTGTCTAAGATTTCATGTTGTGCTATCCGGTCCTTGGTATTGTCAGTCTTTTTACTTTTTCCCAATCAAATTGGTGTAAAATAGTATTTCTCTCCAGCTTTTGAACCCCATCTTCATTTATAATCTACCTTCCTGAAGTGCTTGCTAGTATCTTTTGCCATTTTTAAAATTGAGTCGTTGGTCTTTTCATAATATACTTTGGAGAGCATTCTGTTATCTGTTTTATGTGCTTGTTTTTGGCCTAATGTTTTTCCTTTTTAAAGGGCATTTTAGTAAATAGGAGTTCTTGATTTTAATATTCTCAACCTATTAATCTTTTTCTTTTATGATTATTGTTTTTTTTTTTTATTAAAAATTCTTTCCTACAATAAAATCGTACGTATTTTTTCTATATTTTATTCTAAAAGTTTTGCCTATCTCATTTCAGATTAAAAATCCATGTGGATTTTGTTTAAAAAAAATAGTATGAGTTAGGGTTCCAATTTCATTTTTTCCCAAACGAATAACCATTTGTCCTTGCAACATTTATTGCGTAGGCTCTCCCATTAGTATCTGTCTTACATTAATTTTCCATATAGACTCTGTTATGCTAATATGTGTATCCCTGTGCTAGTATCACAATGTGTTCATTACTGTAGCTTTAATGTCTTGATATATATTAGGGCAAATTTCCTCATGTTATTCTTCTTCAGGAGTGTTTTATTTCTAGGTTTTTGTTTGTCCATTTAAATTTTCAAATAGGCTTATTAAAAATTTTTGGAATTTTGTTGGGTATTGTAGTGAATTTGGAGCAAACCGACCATCTTCACAATGATCAGGCTTCTTATCCATAAAAATAGTGTATTTCTGATGTTTGTGTTTTCTTTAATGTTTTATTCTCTATATGAATCTTGTACATATTTTGTTAGATTTATTTATTGGAACTTTATTTTTTGATAATGTTAATTTTTTTGTTAATATTGTTTTCAAATTCTTATTGGCAAATAAGAATGCAGTATATTTTTGTATATTGATTTTTTTTTTACTTTATTTTGTACATTTAATAATTGGAAATATAAACAAAAACTAAAAAGTAAAAACAGATGAATAAATATATACATTTCTCAATTAAATAATGGATACATGTAAAATATTTTTGAATCAAACAATATGTTACATAATATATTTGGTTCATAGTAATGCGTTCATACAGTATTTGTCCTTTTGTGTCTGGCTTGCTTCGTTCAACATAATGTCCTCCAGGTTCATCCATGTTGTCATATGCTTTACGACTTCATTTCTTCTTACAGCTGCATAATATTCCATTGTGTGAATAGACCACAGTTTGTTTATCCGTTTGTCTGTTGATGGACACCTGGGTTGTTTCCATCTTTTGGCAATGGTGAATAATGTTGCTATGAACATTGGTGTGCAGATGTCTGTTAGTGTCACTGTTTTCTTTTCTTCTGGGTATATACCCAGTAGTGGTATTGCAAGGTCACGTGGCAAGTCTATATTCACTTCTTTAGGAACCACCAAACAGTCCTCAATAGTGGCTGTACCATTCTGCATTCCCACGAACAGTGAAGAAGTGTTCCTGTCTCTCCACTTCCTCTCCAACACTTGTAGTTCTCTGTCTTTTTAATAGTGGCCATTCTGATGGGTGTGAAATGATATCTCATTGTAGTTTTGATTTGCATTTCCCTAATCATGAGTGATGTTGAGTATTTCTTCATGTGTTTATTTTGCCATTTGTATTTGTTCTTTGGAGAAATGTCTATTCACGTCTTTCACCCATTTTTTTAATTGGGTTGTTTGTCTTTTTATTGTTCAGTTGTAACATCTCTTTATATATCCTGGATATTAAACCCTTATCAGATATGTGATTTCCAAATATTTTTTCCCTTTGTGTTGGCTGCATTTTCACCCTTCTGATAAAGTCCTGTGTGGTGCAAAAGTGTTTAATTTTGAGGAGGTCCCATTTATCTGTTTTTTCTTTTGTTGCACGTGCTTTGGTTGTAAGGTCCAAGAAGCCACCACCAACTACAAGGTCTTGAAAATGTTTCCCTACATTTTTTTCTGGTAGTTTTATGGTCCTGACTTTTATATTTAGATCTTTGATCCATTTTGAGTTGATTCTTATATAGGGGGTGAGATAGGGGTCCTCTTTCATTCTTTTGGTTATAGATATCCAGTTCTCCCACCACCATTTGTTGAAGAGACTGTTTTTTCCCATCAGCGTGGGCTTGGTAGGTTTGTCAAAAACCATTTGACTGTATAGGTGAGGGTTTATTTCTGGGTTCTCAATTCTATTCCACTGATCGATATGTCTATCTTTATGCCAGTACCATGCTGTTTTGATCACTGTTGCTTTGTAATATGTTTCAAGGTCAGGCTGTGAAATTCCTCCCACGTCGCTCTTCTTTTTTAGAATGCTTTTGGCTATTCAGGTGCACTTACCCTTCCAGATGAATTTGGTAACTGCCTTCTCTAATTCTATAAAGTAAGCCATTGGGATTTTGATTGGTATTGCATTGAATCTATAAATCAGTTTGGGCAAGATTATCCTCACGATATTTATTCTTCCAATCCATGAACATGGAATGTCTTTCCATTTGTTTAGGTCTTTTAAAATTTCTTTTAGCATTGTTTTGTAGTTTTCTGCATATAGGTCCTGGACTTCTTTGGTTAAATTAATTCCTAGGTATTTGAGTCTTTTTGTTGCTTTTGAAAATGGAGTTTTTCCCCTAATTTCCTCCTCAGGTTTTTCAGTACTAGTGTACAAAACCATTACTGATTTTTGCGTGTTGATCTTGTATCCTGCCACTTTCCTGAACTCATTTATTAGTTCAAGTAGCGTTGTCATGGATACTTCAGGATTTTCTAAGTACAGGATCATGTCTTCTGCAAACAATGATAGTTTCACTTCCTCTTTTCCTATTTGGACGTCTTTAATTTTTTTGTCTTGTCTAATTGCCCTAGCTAGAACTTCTAGTACAATGTTGAATAACAATGGTGACAGTGGGCATCCTTGTCTTGTTCCTGATCTTAGGGGGAAAGCTTTCAACCTTTCCCCATTGAGTATGATGTTGGCTGTGGGTTTTTCATACAAGCCTTTTATCATATTGAGGAATTTTCCTTTTATTCCTATCTTTTGAAGTATTTTTTATCAAAAAACGATGTTGGATTTTGTCAAAAGCCTTTTCTGCATCTATTGAGATGATCATGTGGTTTTTTTTCCTTCAGTTTGTTAATGTGGTGTATTACATTGATTGATTTTCTTATGTTGAACCAGCCTTGCATACCAGGAATAAATCCCACTTGGTCGTGATGTATAAGTCTTTTGATATGCTGTTGAATTCGATTTGCAAGTATTATGTTGAGAATTTTTGCATCTATGTTCATTAGAGAGATTGGTCTATAATTTTCTTGTAGAATCTTTATCTGGCTTTGGTATTAGGGTAATGTTGGCTTCATAAAATGTGTTGCGTAATTTTCTCTACTCTTCAATTTTTTGGAAGAGTTTAAACAGGATTGGTGTTAATTCTTTTCTAAATGCTTGGTAGAATTCACCTGTGAAGCCATCTGGTCCTGGACTTTTCTTTGCTGGAAGATTTTTGATGATGGATTCAATCTCCGTAAAAGTGATTGGTTTGTTAAGTTCTTGTATTTCTTGTAGCGTCAGTATAGTTTGGTTGTACATTTCTAGAAATTTGTCCATTTCATCTAGGTTGTCTAGTTTGTTGGCATGTAGTTTCTCATAATATCCTCTTATGATTCTTCTTCTTTCTGTGAGGTCATTTGTAACTTCCCTCCTTTCATTTCTGATTGTATTTATTTGCATCTTCTCTCTTTTTTTCTTTGTTAGTCTAGTTAGGGGTTTGTCAATTGTATTGGTCTTCTCAAAGAACCAGCTTTTGGTTTTGTTGATTTTCTGTATTGTTTTTCTCATTTTCATTTATTTCTGCTCTAATGTTTATTATTTCTTTCCTTCTGCTTGCTTTGGGATTGGTTTGCTGTTTTTCTAGTTTCTCTAGTTTTTCAGTTAAATCTTTGAGTTTATCTCTTTCTTGTTTTTTATTATAGGCATTTAGGGCTATAAATTTCCCTCTCAAGACTGTCTTCGTTGTACCCCATAAGTTTTGATATGTTGTGTTGTCATTTTTATTTGTCTCAATATGTTTACTGATTTCACTTGCAATTTCTTCTTTGACCCACTGATTATTTAGGAGTGTGTTGTTCAGTCTTCACACATCTGCAAATTTACTTTTTTCTTGTCTATTATTGATTTCTAGTTTCATTCCATTATGATCTGAGAAGGTGTTTTGTATAATTTCAAACTTTTTATATTTATTGAGAGCTGAATTGTGACCTAACATGTGGTCTATCCTGGAAAAAGATCCACGGGTACTTGGGAAGAACGTATAACCTGCTGAATTTGGATGTAATGTTCTGTATATGTCTGTTAGGTCTAACTTGTTTATCATATTGTTCAAGTTCTCTGTTTCCTTGTTGATCTTCTGTCTAGTTCTATCTAATGATGTGAGTGGGGTGTTGAAGTCTCCAACGATTATTATAGAAATGTCTATTTCTCCCTTCAGTTTTGCCAGAGTTTGTCTCATATATTTTGTGGCACCCTGGTTAGGTGCATAGATATTTCTGACTGTTATATCTTCCTGGTGGGTTGTCCCTTTTATTAATATATAATGGCCGTCTGTATCTCTTCTAACTTTTTTGCATTTAAAGTCTGTTTTGTCTGATATTAGTATAGCTACCTCTGCTCTTTTCTGGTTACTATTCACGTGGAGTATCTTTTTCCAACCTTTCACTTTCAGCCAGTTTGTATCCCTGGGTCTAAGGTGAGTTTCTTGTAAGGGTCTAAGGTGAGTTTCTTGTAAGCAGCATATGGATGGCTCATGTTTTTTAATACACTCTATCAGCCTGTCATCTTTTGACTGGGGAGTTTAATCCATTCACATTCAATGATATTACAGTAAATGAGCTATTTACTTCCTCCATTTCTTTGGTTTTCATATGTCATCTTGTTTTTGTCCCACTTTTCACTCTTTTGGTTATCCTCTCTGCTATTCTTCTATACTCTTCTCCAAGCCTCTCTCTCCTGTCTTTTCTTTCAGGTTCTAAGGCTTCCTTTAATATTTCCTGCAAAGGTGAATTCTTTTTGCAAACTCTCTTAGTTTCTGTTTGTTTGTGAATATTTTATACTCACTTCATATTTGAAGGACAGTTTTGCTGGATAAAGAATTCTCAGCTGGCAGTTTTTCTCTTTCAGTTTCCTAATTGTATCAGACCACTGTCTTCTCGCCTCCATGGTTTCTGAAAAGAAATCTGCACTAAGTCTTACTGGACGACCCTTGTATGTAATCGTTTGCTTCTCTCTTGCTGCTCTGAGAATTTTCTCTTTATCTTTGACATTCTGAGTAGTATGTGTCTTGGCATAGGTCTATTTGGATTTATTGTGATTGGGGTACGGCGTGCTTCTTGGACATGTAAGTTCATTTCTTTCGTGAGAGTTGGGAAATTTTCAGCTATTATTTCCTCAAATACTCTTTCTGCCCCTTTTCCCTTCTCTTCCCCTTCTGGAACTCCCATGACATGTATGTTATTGCGTTTTGTATTATCATTCAACTCTCTGAGCCCCTGCTCAATTTTTACCATTCTTTCTTTCCCTGTTCTTTTCTCTCTTCAATTTTAGCTGCTCTGTCTTTGGTATCACTTACTCTTTCTTCTGTCATTTCTTGTCTGCTGTTGTATGACTCAAATGTGTTTTTGACCTCACCTATTGTGTCTTTCATTCCCATGAACTCCGTTACTTTTTTGTTCAGGATTTCAAATTCTTCCTTGCATTTGCTCAATGTCTTCTTGATGTCATTTATCTCTTTAATTCTATTATCTTTCAACTCATTAATTTGATTTTGGAAATTTATGCTCATCTCACTGATTAGTTACCTCAAATTCTGCATCTTTTCTGGGACTTTGATGTATTACTTTTCTTGGGCCATGTCTTCTATTTTCTTAGTATGGCTCATAATTTTTTGCTGGTGTTTAGGCATCTGGTTAGGATGTAGTTTACTCAGATGCTCAATCTCTTTCTCTTTTATAGGGATTTAGTGGCAGGAGGCTGTGAGTTACCACAGCTCTTTGATTTTTGGCTCGACCTGGATTGTTAGGATTGTCCTGCTGGTTGCTCAAAACTGGGCACTGGACCCAGTAATTGGTTGTAGAGTCACTTCCTAGGGCCTTGGGCAGGGAGACTATAGAGGCCAGGAAAAACTTGTCCTACTTGTTTTTAATTTTCTTACGTGCACTTCCTTGGTCTGCCAGGTGATGGCGTTCTTTGGCAGCGCTCGATTCAATGTCTGGTCGGAGTGTATTTGTTGTGACACATGCCATATCAATGTGATAGAGCTTCCTATCTGGGGGGTAAGAGCATTGTAATTCAAACTTTCTGAGACAGTTCTCTAGTCTTCTCTGGCAGCTCCCTCCCTTTTCCCAGCTAGGAAATATTTCCACTTCGCTTTGAGTCCTCAACAATCAGTCCCTGTTATTATAGGAGGAGATCTGGAGGTTTGTATATCTTTAGTCCCTTGCAGGCTCCAAGGCAAACAATGGCGAAGCCTGGCCTGGAAGGTCTCTGAGGACATGACAGACCAAACTTGAGAGTAATTAGAGAGAGCCCCAGGCTCTCTCTTCTGTTTCCTGTGGAGTCCTCAACAATTAGTCCAGGCTAGAAGAGAGGGAGATTGCGAGGGTGGAGGGTCAAGGGTTTGATTTCTCCAGTCCTTGGAAGGCTTCCAGGGCAAACCACCGTGTCATCCCACCTGACCTGGAAGGGTCCCTGGGGCTCCGCAGCCCAAATTTGCGGGTCAGAACCCGAGTCAGCCTTAGGCTGTGTCCCTCTCTCTCCCCTTTCCTGGAGTGGTAGATCCCTGGAGCCCCCTTTGTCTGTAGTCACAGGCCAGAGGCCTGAGAATTCTAAAGAATGTGGGGGAGGGTGCTGGCAGCAGCAGCAGCCACTGCTGGTTCCAACTCACGGTTCTGTCATCACGATTTCCCTCTTTTGTCCCTCTGTCCTCTGGGTGGTGTGCAGCCTTCACCTGCTGTCCTACACCCTAGAAGATCTTTTTCGGTGCTGTTTCAGCCTGTCCTTTAGCTATTTTTCTCTGTATATTGATCTTATATCCAGCCACCTTGCTGTATTCTTACTCATACTAAAAATTTGTGTGCAGATGATTTCAGATTTTCTTGTAGATGGTTGCTTTAGTTAGCTAAAGGCTGCCAAGGCACTCTACCAGAAATGAGTTGGCTTTTACAGTTGGGATTTATTAGGTTGCAAACTTGTGTTGTGAGGCCATAAAATGTCCATATCAAGGACAGGCTTCTCCAGGTCTTGTTGCTTTCAGCTTCTTGGTTTCCACAGCTTCCTTTCTCAGCTTCTGGGGGCCTCTCCCCCACCTCTGTGCACCACCAATTCTAGCCTCCGGCCTCCGGGACCCTCTCTCTCAGCCTCTAGAGATTTCTCTCAGAGCTCCTGTGTGTCTCTGCGGGCCCCCCCCCCCCCCGCCTCCATATTCATCTGTTTATAAAGGACTCCAGTAAGAGGATTAAGACCCACCCTGGGTCATGCCTTACTGAAGTAATCTAATCAAACAGTTCCAAAAAGTAATTTACTGGGGTCCACAAAAGACTCAAACTACCACAGCAGTCTTGTAGAAAATCATATCAGTTAGGAGTAATGGAAATTTAGCTTCTTCTGTCTTTTAAATCATTGTTCCTTTTATTCATTTTTCTTGTTTTACTGAGTTGGCGCTAGTAAAATGCTGGCACAAAACAGTAGCATTGGCATCCTTGTCTTGATTTTTAAGGGAACACATCTAGCATTTCACCATTAAAATGATGTTTACCTTTTTTTTTTGGCAATGCTGGGGGATGATTAATTTATTTGTTAATAGCTTATGAAATTATCTTCTATATTTGATTTGTTGATTTTTAAAAAAAAATATCGTAAGTGGCTAGTTTTATCAAATGCTTTTTTTTTTTTTCCCCAAATGTAGAGGTGATCTTATAGTTTTTATCTTCTTCTTCTAATGTTAACCCTCACTTCCATTTCTTTGATAAAATCAATTTACACATACTGTTTAGTCTTTTTAAACACATTGCTAGATTTGGTTTGGTAATATTTTCTTGAAGAATTCTGCATCCATGGTCAAGAGATATGGGTCTGTATTATTTTCTTATTAGTTTCCTTGCCTGATTTTGTCTTATGACTATAATAGCTCAATAGAATGATCTAAAGGCTATACCACCTTGTTTCCCATGGAAGTGATTGTTTAATATTGTAATGATAGTTTTATAGGTACATCTTGGAACATATTTTGACCTGTGGAGGGAGATCAATGGTAGATTTTTAGCTACCAATTCAATGCATTTAATGTTATGGTACTATTGAAGCTTTCTCTTTTCTCTCCAATCAGTTTTGGTTGGTTTTATTTTTCTTATAATTTAGCCATTTCCTAAGTATTCACATTTATTGGCAAAAAGTCATTCATAGTATTATCTTCCCCTCCTTTATTGCTGCTGGATCTATAGTTGTGTCCCCATTTTTTCATTGCTAATAAATTTCATTTGTGCCGTTTCTCTTTTCCTTGAATTAGTCCTGTCTGTCCATTTTACTCTTTTTATTCTACCAACTTTCTTCTTTTCTCTATTGTGCTATCCTTTCCATTTTCATTAATTTTTTTTCTTTATTATTTTTTCTCCTCCTTTCCTTTGGGTCTATTCTGTTATTCAAACTTTGAGTTTGAAGCTTGGCTTATTCATTTTTCAACCTTTATTCTTTTACAATGGAATCATGTAAAGCCATTAGTTTCCTTTAAAAAAAAAAAAGATTTATTTATTTATTCCCCCACCGCCTTATTGTTTTGCGCTTGCTGTCTGCACTCTGTGTGTTCTTCTCTGTCTTTTTGTCTTCTCTTTACGTGGCATTGGGAACCAATCCTGGGACATTCTGGAGTGGGAGAGAGGTGCTCAATCTCTTGCGCCATCTCAGCTCCCTCGTCTGCTGTGTCTGTTATTGTCTTTCCTCTTTGTCTCTTTTTGTTTTATCATCTTCCTGCGCCAGTTCTCTGTGTGGGCCAGCACTCCGCGCGGGCCAGCACTCCTGCGTAGGCCAGCATGCTGCACCAGCCAGCTCTCCGTGTGGACCAGCTCTCCATGCGGGCTAGCTTGCCTTTCACCAGGAGGCCCCGGGAATTGAATCCTGGACCTCCTATATGGTAGACGGGAGCCCAGTCGCTTGAGCCAAATCTGTTTCCCTAATTTCCTTCTGAGTATTGCATTAGCCATGCTATATAGGTTTTTATATTTACAGTTTCATTAGTTTCTATGCTGGTTTTTCTGACTCTAGTGATATATATTTTTTACATATGGATGAGGATTTTTATTTCTGGTTTTGTTAGTAATTTCAGACTTAATTACTTTGTGATGTTAATTTTTTTAAAGCCAATTAGGAATTCTAACATTCTTTTTTTTTCTTTCTAAATACTATGAAATTAAAAATTTCAGGGAATGTTCTATGAAAATACTCCTAAATTGTATGTTAGAAATTTGATATTCAGCATTTTACAGATGAATTCACCACTGTACAGTTGGAAGACTAACCACACCCAAAAGTGTGCGACCAGAAAGTGGCATGAGAAGGAGTCAAGCCCAAGTCTTTGAACTGTGCTTTTCTGATATCACCCTGCCCCATAACTGGATAAGGGTGGTATTCCAGTAGCTCCTGTCCTAAATTACCTTTTCAGTGATGAGATTATGATAACCCTCACCTTCAAAAAATGTTGGGATGATTCCCCCCCCCCAAAATCCTTAGGATTCCAACAACTGGTGTAGAAGGGTGCGGATTTTAGGTCAGGTTGCAGTGGGGTCTTTCACAGTATTCTGTCTTAAACAACAAAAGCCTGAAACACCAGCATCTTTACTAGCAGTCTCCTTTCAGCAGCAGTGGTATCACTTTGACATTATACACTGCAGCCACCAGAAAATTTTTATTTGGAAAATGATTTTTGTTAATCTCACTTTTTACCATATCATGTTAATAGGTCCTATGTATATCTAAGTTGTTATGTGGGTGAAGAAACACACCGAGCCATCTGTGCTGGGTGAGTAACTGAATGGCATTCATTCAGACTTGCCCTCAGGAGTCAGTTGACTAGGAGGGTCTCTGGAGCATAGGTATAGTTGAGGCCCTGGGGCACCCTTCTGTGGCCTGGGGGCCTTGAAGGAAGGTTGGGTTTCTCTGTAAAACTAGACTGGGGAATCTGAAGCGAGTGACAGACCAAGGAGGAAGAGAAAACTAGATTAAGAACTCTATAATTAGTGTGAACGAGACTAGAGTTTGCTCACCTATCGCTCCTTTGTGAGTGAAATATATGATGAATCATGTTTTTGTTTTTGATACGGTATTTAAAAATTAAGTGAATACTGATTTGGAAGAATATTTTATGTGAATAAGGCTATGCTTTAATGCCAATAACACTGTGGTCCATAAAAATTCTGCCAAGTGCAGTAAGTCATTAAAAAATACGAAAGTATACTTATAAGTTAGGGGTGATGAAGGCCTTTCTAAGAAAGACTGACTTTTGTGTGTCTCGGTTGGACATATTTTTAAAAATTAAAAGGAATAATGTTAATACATTAAAAAGTAAGATAAAAAATGTTTTAGAACAGTCTGGGAGAAAAGATGTGTGATAAAATAAAACCTGGTTGCCATAGTTAAAATGTTATAAACTTGGAAGAGCATTAACAATTTACAAAATGAAAGCTCACAATTGATACAGCCAGAGGGTGGCTAATTGAGATTTCTGAACTCCAGAGCATTTTTAAAGGAATGCAGTTTTATTATTTTAGTATTATGGTAATGCTAACTAGTTTAGCCTTCATTTTCGGCAAGTTGTGGACCTTGGGTTTATAAATTAATTACTTGAAAGTAATGTATTTTAGGAGCCTGTTTAGTGGGAGTTTATTCTAAATGAAAATGTTTATATAAATCCAATTCTCTTAATGTTAAATGCCCTCCAAAATTCATCATGTTTTCTTTGTAAAGTTGTTAGGTCATTTATTCAATAAATATTTACTGTGCATCAGCCTTTTTAATTTTTTGTCCTGGGAAACAGATAGAAAGGAAAAAGTCTAAAACCTAACGGAACCTACCAGCTTGTGCTTGCTGAGAGGAGTATACTAGAGTATACTTTAGATTAACCCTTGCCCACCTTATCATAAAATTTGAAATGACAAAGTAAAAACTCATAAGCTTTTATGTAGACTGGGAACAGTGCCAAATAAATTCCCCTTGAGAGAGCAACATATTTTCTGTTTCTAAAAAAGTCATCTCCTTTTTCCTTTAATATCAAATTACTTAGCATTACAAATTTAAATACTCAGGGTTTGTAAAGCGTTTCTTATAATAATCCTATGAGCTTGAATTACAGGAAAAGTAGTTTTGTATGTGTTATTTGTGTACATGTACATGAGTTCATAGTATCATATGTCAACCCTGTCAATATTTGGGTATTTAAACATTGCCTTTTAGGTAGGCTGTGCCAGTTTTACAAACATTTGCATAATGATAAATCAGCAAGGCATTTTTTAGTACATTTACGTAAAACTAATGGCTTTATTCTCTTCTCATTGTGTTTAAATGCAGAAATCTAAAACATTGTTTATTATAAAATATGAAAGGCAAAAATCCTTAAGATTTCCTGACTATGGTCATTACTATGTACTGAGCCATTTATTGAAGACTTAAACAGCTAACATGAGTTTTTAATTTTGTAGGACACTTCATAAAAAGGCTTGCATTTTATTCTTTTGAATTAAAAAAAATTTTTTTTAATAAAAAATGTATTACATCCCTTCCCACCCCAAGATGGCTCCCTTGTCTGTTGTCTGCTCATTGTTTTTGCTTCTTGTCTATCTGTTTTTTCTTTAGGAGGCACCGGGGACTGAATCCAGGACCTCCCATGTGGGAGTTGGATGCTCAACTGCTTGAGCCACATCCACTCCCTGCTTGTTTGTTTTTGCTCATTGTCTGCTCATTGTTTGTCTTCTTTAGGAGGCACCAGGAACCAAACCTGGGACCTCCCATGTGAGAGGCTGGTGCTCAACTGCTTGAGCCACATCTGCTCCCCTCTTTTGAATTTTTATAGTATATTTCATTGACTTCAAAGTGCTATTGACTGTAAGGTACACAGTGATTTTATGCACCATTAAGAAAGAAAAAATGATTGCCAATTAAGTTATGACACTTTGCTCTTATAATTGATTAAAGATGCATCCTGATTTCAAAGAGATTGAAATGTTTATAAAACATTTTTCTTAGATTCTATTAAATATTATTTATATGCACTGCTTCATTTTATGATGAGATCATGATATATAGATCTCAGCTGCTTTTCGGACAGGGGCCCAGAGTACTTTGCAAAACAAAAGGATGGATCTCACTCAGTTATTTCTTTTGGGGATTCGTAGAAGAATGATAAGGGAAAAAATTGTAGGTTATGTTTTTTTAACTTATTATTTTGGTTTCTTGGATAATTGGCCCCATGACCATATGACTTGGTATTAAAATCTTACAGGGTGATTTAAAAGAAGAAATGTGTTGCAACTGAGTTATTTAAGCTTTTCTCCAGTTTTGCTGCTGTATTTTATATGTATAGGGCCAAATAAAACATCATAAACTCAGCTCTCTATTACCTGCCTAGAGACTTGTTCTTTTTCTCATGTTTCCTCACGTAAGAGAAGGCAGTGGAAGTGTTGCATGAGTCTGAGAAATATAATTTGAGGGAGAATGGATAGAAAATAAAAGTGAGGGGAGGTGGGATAAACTGAAGACAGCTAAACAACTGTGCTGAGAAATTCTAGAAAATGAATTTTAAAAATTAAAAAGAAAAACAGACATGGAAATAACTCAGCACTATTACACCAAAATATGGTATTCTTTTGTTACTGTTTCACTATTCAGATTGTATTTTGAGGAGCTATATTGTATGTAAAAAGAATATAAAATTCTGGACAATAACTTAAAATTTTGCTCTGACCACCAAGCTACAGAACATAACAGTTTTATATCCTAGCTCTTTCATTCAAGAAAAGATTTGGAAGCAGCAAGTGAGAGTCTGTGGATGGGGGTGGGGTGGGGTTGGGGATAAGGTAGGAAGAAGAGAAAGAACATTTAAATGAAAACAAATGTGCAGAGTAAATGTTTATACATACACTTAGACATTTAGTAAATATTTGTCCATTATACACATATGCATTTATACATATACACACATTATACATATATCCACTTAGAGATAGGAAATAGATTGGAGCAGACCACGTCAGAGATCGTATTGCGCGTTCAGTGTGTTACACAGAAGGTAAGGGGGAGTATTTCCAAGTCTCTGGCTCTGCTAAGTGTGTTTGTTTTGGTAGGCCCACCACCTAACATGTTGATAGCCACTTGGTAAAGTTTAACAAAATCCCGTAATGGCTTTCCATGGCTCCTATTCTGAAGACCAAACTTTATAACATGGCCTTTGAGACACTCATCTCACCACACTCCTCCCTCATCCTCTCACCCCGACATACCATTCTTTTCTTAATTCCTCCAGTTCCAGATTTGCATAGCTGAAGTTAACTGTTTTATTGTATTAAATTATCTGGTGCAGTGACATACACAAATAGTTTATGTAGGTCACTCTAACAAAAACAAAGACTTCATTCCCTAGCCTTTAATAGGGACTATGGTCAGCTACTACAAGATAATCCTTATGCTTTTATTTGAACATTAAAGACTAAGACTGTGTTACTCTCGATATAGTTAGTTTATAATACTATAGCATTTTAGTTAACCTGGTGGTATTTGATGTTGTGATGCCCTGAAGAATTGAGGATCCCAAATTCTGAAGTTTTAATAGGACAGCCCAAGAGCCTTCGTAGTAGAAATGTTTATCAAATAGATTTCATGTTCCCCTGTTTTGGGAACAGACAGTATTTGCCCTCAACTTAAACTTTTCTTGTTGACTTAGGGTCAGTGGTTTAACCAGCTCTCAATGGGGAAAAAAAGGGAAAAAAAAAAAAAAAAAACCCTTCCTGATTTGTAGCATTTGCCTATGTGGTGTACATACTTCCATCATGGCCAATTCCAAGCTACCAATGGTGGTGACTTGCAGAATTCTTGAATATTTAACAGAAACTGTGTCTTCAGCACATCATGGCTTAGAGAAATTGTTATTATACTATGTTCTTGTGGATTCAGCTATAGGAGGAGAGACATAGCTAAAATAAGTTTAGAGATCTTAGGACTTGCTTAGAAAAATCACCAAGATCTTTGGAATCTTTCTCATGAAAAGTGAAGCAAAAGGATATAAATTTGAATGGCTTTCAGGGCAAAGAACTGTGACCAATACTTTGTAAAATTGTTTGAATCAAAGGCAATTTTAGCCTGCAGATGATTTTCTTAAAACTGCATAAATATATCAGAATATTGGATTTGATTATCATTTGTCAGTGATCTTGTTAGTAACACTTGGATTTTTATCTTTTGACTCTCCAACTCACTAATTTTTTTAATTTTTACAAACCTTATTATAAGACATTCAAGCAAGTTACAGAAATAGAAAATGTTCCTATTTTGTAACACCATATATTAACTGTTGACATCTTTCTATTACCTTCTTTGCTAACCTGGCAGTAGCAAAGAGAACTTATCTTAAGGTACAAGGTTACGTTTACCACTTTCTCTGAGGTGCTTGTTAGAAGCCAGGCAAAAGTGAATTTATCAAAATGGTAAAAAAAAAAAAAAAAAAAAAAAAAAAGGTTAATATGGCAAATGCTATAAATATACACTGGCTCTCCTCTTAGCTTCTTTTATTTTATTTTTTTTTTATTTACCACCCCCCCACTGCTTGTGCTCGCTGTCTGCTTTCTGTGTCCACTCACTGCGCGTTCTGTGTCTGCTTGTCTTCTCTTCTCGTCTTCTCTTTAGGAGGCACCAGGAACCAATCCCGGGACCTTCTGACATGGGAGAGAGGCACTCAATTGCTTGAGCCACCTCACCTCCCTGGTTTGCCATGTCTCTCATTGTCTTTTTCCTCTGTGTCTCTTTTTTATTGCATCATCTTATTGTGTCAGCTCTCTATGTGGGCCAGCTTGCCACGCGGGCCTGCTTGCCTTCACCAGGAGGCCCTGAGAATTGAACCTGGGACCTCCCATATGGTAGACAGGAGCCCAATTGCTTGAGCCACATCGCTTCCCTTAGCTTCTTTAAAAGACATAAATTATATAAAGTAATAATTTTAATTTTGCAATGTATTATTGGGGTGTAACATTTATAGATGTAATAGGTATAATAATACTACCACCAATGGGAATAGAGAAAAAAGCTCTATAGGAGTAAAATTTCTGTCTCTCACTGGAATTTAAGTTAGTATAAATCTGAAGTAGATTCTGATAAGTTAAGATGCATATAATAATCCCTAGAGCAACCACAAAGGAAGTAACTAAAAAATATATATAGCAAAAAAATCATTAAAGAAATTCAAATGTGACATTAGAAAATGTTCACTTAATGCAAAAGAAAGCAGTAAAGGAACAGCAGAGGAACCAAAAAATATATAAAAATAAAATGGTAGACATAAATCCAGAGATATAAATAATAGCATTAAATGTGAATGGATTAAACAATCTGATCAAAAGGCAGAGATTGTCATAGTGGATAAAAAACAAGATCCAGCTATGCCGTCTACAGGAGACACATGTAGATTCAAAGATATACATAGACTGAAAGTAAAAGGATGGGAAAATATATGTAATGCAAAAAAAAAAAAAAAATTTTTTTTTTTTTTTTCATTTAAACAGCAGCAACTACAAGAAAACCAGAGTGGCTATTCTAATATTAAACAAAAGAGACTTTAAAATAAAAAAAATATTACTAAAGATAAAGAGATATTTTATAATGACAAAAGGGAAGATCTACCAGGAAGATAAAACAATCATAAATATACATTCACCTAACAACAGAGCTCCAAAACACATGAAATGAAAACTGATAGAAATGAGGAGAGAAATAATTCAATAAAAAGAGTTGGAGACTTCAATACCCCAATTTTTATTATGGATAGAACAACTAGGCAGAAGGTCAACAAGGAAATAGAAGACTTGAACAGCACTTTAAACTGATTAGACCTAAGAGACAGCTATAGAACACTTCACCCAACAACAGCAGAATACACATACTTCTCAAGTGCACATGGATCATTCTCCAGGGTAAACCATGTGCTCGGCCACAAAACAAACCTTGGTAAATTTAAAAAGGATAAAATAATACAAAGTTTGCTCTCCAGTCACAATTAATTGTGAAATTAGAAATCACTAACAGAAAAGTGCACTTACCTGAAAAAGTTCTTCTAGACCTCTCTAATCCCAAGGAGGAGGAGAAATGGTAGTCAGCAAAGTAAAACCTTTATTGTACAAGAGATTCAAGTGATTCAGAATTTTAAAACAAGGAGACTAGGAACGTTACTGCTGAAATTGATACAGGTAATTAATTCTACATTAGGATTTCTATCTATACTTGAGGAAACTAAATGATAAAGGCACTGGAAATGCTTTCTTTGATACAGAAATACAAGTTGCTGCTAAAAAAAATGCAATTCCTGCCCCCTCCCCACCCAAAAAAACACAAAGTTTTTCAGAAACATCTTATATAATCAAGCAAAATTGAAGATAGAGAAAAATATGGAACAACTGTCTCCTCTCCTTTCTTTTGAATAAGTTGGAGTCAGGTTTTTATTAGCTGAACTTTTAGCATAAAAATATACCTGTGACCCAGTGTTGATATCTCATCCTACTGTTTCTTAAGGATATACTTGTAAAAGAGAGTGGATATTATTTTCTTTTTTATTTGTTAGTTTAATTTTCTTTATTTTAATAGCTTCAGCTTCTTTTAAATAATAGTTCTTAATTTTATTTCCAAATATTAGAATAATACTAGCGTTTTAGAAATTATTACAAAACATAAAATAAATTTATATATATATATTTTAAGTTTAAAGGCTATTATATATTTCGCTTCACTGATTTTTTAATAACTCAAATACCAGTGCTAATTCTGGCCATTCAGTATTATGGAAAATAAATGCTGACATGCTGGTATAGCAGTTTTATTCTAGTATCAGTAATAATAATAATATCAACAGCATCAATAATAATGAGCTAAAATTGTCATTCTGGGCACCATGCCAGGCTCTCTACATGCATTATCTCAAATAATCCTAATAACCCCACGAGGTGCCATTATCTGCATTTTATACATGAAGACGCAATAACAGAACTTAACCAAGGTCACATAGCTAATAAATGGTAGGCCAGGACTTACACACAGGCTCCCTGTCTCCAGAGTTCACTGGAGGACATATCTGAGCAATGATGTTTTGGAGAAAGAATGAGCAGAATTGGTAACTGGATATGAGAGGAAGCTTTGCGAGCTGTCTTGATGGCAGTGCCGTGCACTGAAATTGTTCTTTAGGTTTTACTCATTTTTCATGGGCCAGGACTTCACTGACTATAATAGGTAGCTTTCCGTGTATTTAATATTCTGGAAATGTTTCTGTAAGTTACAGTTTGTATGTCTGAGAGAGAAGGAGGACAGTATGTGTAGTTTTGAATAATGTATTCTTATTTCTTCCTCATAGAGGCCTATTCAAATTTTCACCTTCTTGGGTCAGTTTCACCTAGAACTTAAATTCTACATGTTATTCAAGTGTTCAGATATATTAAGATAAAATATAATGTCCTTACAGTTTTTAAATATTCTTTTGTTTTTATATCCTACCCTTTTTCATTTCTAAGAACTTTTGTTTATTGATTAGATTGACTTTTTAATTTTGTCTTCAATTTATTTCTGAATTTTATTTTTTATTTATTTCTGGATTTAGTTTTTTTTCTGCCTTGCAGTCTTATTTCTCTTAAGTCATATATTGGCTGCTTAGCAATATTTCTTTTATATATAAAACAGTTCTAAAGGTATGCATTTGACTTTGAGTGATTAACCACACAAGTATTTGAGTACCTAATTTGTCTTGTATCTGCTATATTTTTATTGGGATTATTTTCTGTTATTGTTAAATAAGCAGTCATTTGTCATGTTTTAATTTACTAATTGACACTTAGGTTGAGTGTTTCATTTACATGTTTATTTTCTATGAGAATAAGACATGCACATGATAACATTTAAAAATACAGAATAACTTTAGATGACAAGCAGTTGTCTCTCCTTTTTTGTTAAAATCTATATTCTTTTTCTGCTTTCCAACTTTTTGCTCTAGCATAGCCTGCTAACAATGATTATTCAAGATTTCCTTGTATAATTATTTTTCTATTCCTTTTGAACAGTTTTTGCTTTGCATATTGTTGTTATGTATTTACTACATTAAAAAAAGTTTAATAATGTTGAGTTTTGCCATTGTTTAAATCTTTAGCCTAATGAATCTTTGTCTTACTCTGGGATGGGAGTTGACATCATATCCCACTTACATTCCATTTTTGCTTTTCTTTTCATTGCTGATATTAAACTTATCCCTTGTTTTCTCTTACTTGGGTAATTCTTTCATTAGCAAATAGTTCTTGAGCACCTATTAAGGGCTGGATAAATAGGAATGACTAATAAAGAGAAGGCCTTAGAAAGCTTATATCCTGATCTGGGAGACGAACAGAAACATGTAAATAGGTATATAAGGCATTTTTATTGTGATCATAATAATAAAAGAAATGAGCAGGGTGGGTGTTTTAAGGTAGCCAGGAGTGGCCTCTGTCTGAGGGTAACATTGGTGTTAGGACCAAAAGGTTGAAAGTGATCCAGCCATTTCAAAGGTGAGAGTAGGGAGGGCCTTTCCAGCCTGAGGAGATGGCAAGGACTTGGCTTGTTGGAGGATCAGAATGGACACCCGCGTGGCTAAAGCTTAGTGAGTAAGGGGAAATGGTGGAGAGGGAGGTTGGAAAGGTGGTTAAGAGCCAGATGAGCTTGCAGTCTTTTGGCCACCTTCAGATGTTTGAATTATATTCCCTGAGGAACAGGAAGAACTTGTAGATGATACCTGGTTTCTGTTGCTTGCTAACTGAATTCCAGCTCTTCTGTTTTGCATTCAGAGCCCACAGTGGCCTCATTCTAGAATAGCTTTCCAAATTTATCTCCCACTCTTATTGATACAGGAACCGATACAGGTTCTATATGTATGACTTATGCATTTTCACTGTATACCTTGTCCATGCCGTTCTGTTACCTTGGAATTACTTCCCTCCACCCTTCAAGGCCTTTAAGGTTCCAGTCATTTCTACCTCCATAAAACCTTTTCCAACCATTTCCTCACCTGCATCACAATTAGTTCTCCCCCCATCTCTGTGGTACCTTTCTTCTCATCGTAGCTCTAGTTTATTTGTCTTGCATTTTCTGTCTTTCTCCCTGCTGTCATTTAGTTCTTGTTTAGTAACATGCTCAACCCTCCCTTATCCTAAAGAAACCTTCCTTTAACCTTCTCTTCCCCTGGTATGGATAACTCAGCTTTCTCCTTTCCTTCACCGCCAGATTCACAGGAAGCAGTCTGTGTTTGCTGACCCTCGTGCTTCACCATGCCCTCTGTCACTCCTTTTTCTTTTGTGATCTGTTTTTTACTCCCAGGACCCCACTGACACAGCTTTCAGAGGAAATGATATCCTCCTAATTCCTGTGACCGCCAAACCCAGTGGCCTCTTGTTAATTTTCATCTTATTTATCTGAATGGAATATTTAACCCTAATTTGCCACATTTCCTTCTGAAAAGTCTAAACCCTGACTTCCTGGGCACCTTGTCATCACTTATTGTCTTCTCTTTCTGATTACCCCCTTGTTCTTTCTTATTTCTAGTTCATCCTTTAAATATAGGGCTTACCCTCGCTTCTCTCTGAGTACTCTTCCTCTGCGTAATCATTTATGTACTTTTACAAAAACAGCTATCACTGTCCTTCCCATCTCTCTAGGGAAGGGAAAGAAGAGAGGTGTATGTTATAATGTATCATCAAAGTTCTTATTTCCATGCAATCTGTAATTATTTTGGATGGTTGTGTAACGTTATATTAAGTGGCTCTGCCATACGTAGCCTAACCATTTCCCTATTGAAAATTTCTAGTCTTGGATTTCTAGCTACAATACTTGACCTAGTCTCAGGCTCTCTTGCTTTTTATCAGCCCAGAGGTCTACTATCACCACTTGACTTGGGGTTAACATTTTAAAGTTTGCATGAACTACTACTACCTAAACTACTGAAAAAGCCTTCTAGATGCGCTCTCCACCTCTGACCTCTTGATCCAACATACATGCTCTCAATTGTTAGATAACAGTAGTCCCTTGTGCTCTGATGACCCAAAAGAGGTCTAAAGGTTTTTCTCTGAGTACATCTGAAAAAGAGATTTAATTTCAATCAAGGCAGGATTTTAAACACACTTTTAGGTTATAGTTTACCATATCTTTTACCTACCTTGGGAATTTTGTTTGACACAACCTAGCTAGTGATTCAGATGGCTCTCCTGTGCCAGGGAACTTGCTTGTGTTTTATCTGGTATTCTCTAGAAATATTCTAGAAACCAATTGATGGTCATATTATAAACTTGGTGCTCTTCTGTAAAGAAATATAGGAACCCTCATGAATAGGCTCATGTCCTAGAAAATAAAGTGACCAGTACCTCAGGTGCATAGCACCTAGGAAATTTGTCTCATTTCCCCCCAACCATTCAACTTTCTCCATCAAGTGGCCTTTTGTGATCTTCTTATCTGTACCCAGCTACCTAGCTGATGGAGAACTCTGGCATTTTTATATAGCTCATAAAGGTGATTTCTCTCTGTTAAGTGAATTCTTTTTTGGACTTCTGATCTGTTGATGGCCCAGAGTTTCTGAGTGATTTTCAGCCATTCCCAGTAGTACACTGACCAGTTAGAGAACATAACTTTCTGCAGTTGGCAAGCTCCTTTCTACTCTGGTATACATTCTCCCTGTTGGAGGAGAGACAGCTGTGTTTCACCTCTGGTGTTTACCAGGCATGCCCAACCCTGGTTTTGGTGACAAACCACAAGAGGTAGGGGAATCAGCCTAGATGAGGCTACGGTGGCTGGTGCCTCTGGTTGGTGGAGGAGATGGAATATTAAAAGGCACCAGCCTTGGACTGCATTCTATCACCTGCCTTATGGTCTCTCGTTCTCTCTAATATATTTTCAGTTTAGTCTTTACTACCACCATGACAACAAATTGCCTTTAAAATTACTGAAAAGCTCAGTTACTCATGGTAAAGAGCTATTCCTCTTTCAAGCTCTATCCCAACTCTTTCTGCTTTGAGGCATTCTCTTCCACCCATCCTCTTAATGCATAGCCTATGGAAACTATGTGCCAGATGTTGTAAATATAATGTTTGGTGATTGTACTAACACTTTCAGGCCAGGAGAATATAACTATAGTCATTCTCGAATGAGTAGATGGGAAATAAATCAAGATTACAATGAGTTTAAAAAACCCTCCCAGATGTATCATCCTCAAGGGTCTGCCACCTCATATTCTAGGGCATTAGTTCCCAGGAGGAGGTTTTTATCTGCGGTTCCTAGTATTCATCTCACATGTGCCTGGCACCCTCCCTCTATCTTTCTGTCATCCCCTCTAACATTTCCTCTCCCATCCACCAACAACAAAAACCCTTGGATTTAGAAGGTGATCCAGTATCTGGGGTTATCTCCACTACCCTCTCCCTTCTTAACCACCCATGATGGAATAGGCTTTATTCCATGAACAAGGGGAGTGAATCCTGCTAAAGGAGATTCAACAAAATCTTAGAAGACTAAACACAACCCAGAAAAACACTTCTGAACATATTTTCACCCCAGTGCCACCCCCTTGCCATTCCCACATCCTTGGCAATAGAGAGGCAGAGAGAAAGTGAAAAGACAAACCAAAACCTCAGCCTTAAGGAAAATATTGCCTCAGAAACAAAGTGTTCTGTGAGCACAGAACTTAATAAGGTGATAAATTTATTAAAGCAAGAGCCCAAACATAATATGAAACAATAAAACAAGATGAAATGGGAAATATGGAACTAAGGAAACAAAAGTGAGAATACCATCACATCAATGCGACACTAATAAATAAATTTGAGACAGTAAGGGCTGAAGAGCCAGAAAATGGAATTATTGACTTAGGGGGAAATTTGAGATAATTACAGAGAAAGCAGAAGATGAAAGCAGTATAAATCAATGCAAGAGTGATTCAACATAAAGACAAATGAGGTCCCTGAAGTAAAGACCCCTACCCCAAAGAAACTACAAACCCTATGTGACAATTAGCAATTTTCATTTTGCCCGTTTGCCTTTATGAGAGGCATAAAGTATATAATTTAGTTTTTTTAAACAAATCAATTTTAGTGATATATATTAATACAGCATAAATCCATCCAAAGTGTGAAATCAGTGGTATTTGGTATGATCACATAGCTGTGCATTCATCACTTCAACATTTTAGCTTTCCTTTTAGTAATATACATGTCCTTAGACTTTCCCTTTCAACCACTGTCATAGCCACATAATAGCTCTTTTATTTACAAATAACAAACACTATGATGTGCTTTCACCATTTCTCTTCATTTCCAGAGATTTACAAACAACCTTTTTAACAATTTTGCACAAACTAACCCTCAGTTTTCATTTCTCTGTCCTCATTCTATTTTCTGGTGACCTAGAAATTACTAATTCCATGAGTTTACCCAATACGCTTAGTTCACAATAACGCAGTCATACAGTATTTGGCCTTTTGTGTCTGGCTTGCTTCACTCAACATAATGTGCTCAGGTTCATCCATGTTGTCATATGCTTTACAACTTCATTTCTCCTTCAGCTGTATAACATTCCATCGTGTGTACGCCATAGTTTGCTTATCCATTCATCGGCTGATGGACACCTGAGTTGTTTCCATCTTTTGGCAATTGTGAATAACGCCGCTATGAACATCAGTGTGCAGACGTCTGTTCATGTCACTGCTCTCAGTTCTTCTGGGTATATACCTAGTGGTGGTATTGCTGGGTTACATGGCAAGTCTGCATTCAACTGCCTTAAGAACTGCCAAACAGTCCTCCATGGTGGCTGTGCCATTCTCCATTCCCTCCAACAATGTATAAGCATTTCTATCTCTACACATCTTCTCCAGCACTTGTAGTTTTCTACCTTTTTAATAGTGGTCACTCTATTAAGTATGAACCGGTTATCTCATTGTAGTTTTCATTTGCATTTCTGTAATCTCTAGTGATGCTAAACATTTTTTTGTGTGTTTTTTCACCATTTGTATTTCTTCTTTAGACAAATATCTGTTCAAGTCTTTTGACCATTTTTAAGTCAGGTAGTTTGTCTTTTTATTGTGGAGTTGTAGTATGTCTTTATGTATCATGGATATTAAACCCTTATTGGATATATTATTTCCAAGTATTTTCTCCCATTGAGTCAGCTGCCTTTCCCTTTTGACGAAGTCCTTTGAGTGTTTAATTTCGAAGAGGTCCCATTTATTTTTTATTTCGTTGCTCATGCTTTGGGTTTTAGGTTTAAGAACCTACCACCATAAGATCTTGAAGGTGTTTCCCTTAATTTTCTTCTAGAAGTTTTATGGTTGTTGTTTTTATGTTTAGGTCCTTGATTCATTTTGAGTTAATTTTTGTATAAGGCTGAGATAGGGGTCCTCTTATCTTTCCTTCTATCCAGTTCTCCCAGCACCATTTGTTGAATAGACTGTTCTGGCCCAGCTGGGAGGGCTTGACAGCCTTGTCAAAAGTCACTTGACCGTAGATGTGTCTATTTTTGAATTTTCGATTCGGTTCCATTGGTCAGTCTGTCTGTCTTTATGCCAATACCTTGCTGTTTTTACCACTGTAGCTAAGTAATATGTTTTAAAGTCAGGAAGTGAGAGTCCTCCAACTTCGTTCTTCTTTTTTAAGCCATTTTTGGGTATTTGGGGCCCCTTACCCTTCCAGATAAATTTGATAATTGGCTTTTCCATTTCTGCAAAAAAGGCTGTTGGGATTTTTTGGGGGGATTGCATTGAATCTCTAAATCATCTTTGGGTAGAACTGACAATCTTCCAGCCCATGAACACGGGATGTCTTTCCATTTATTTAGATCTTCTTTGTTTTTTTTCAGCAATGTTTGTAGTTTTCTGAATATAGGTCCTTTATGCCCTTGATTAAGTTTATTCCTAAATATTTGATTCTTTTAGTCACTATTAGAAATGGATTCCCCCCCGCCCCCCCCGATTTCCTCCTTAGGTTGCTCATCAGTAGTGTATAGAAATGCTATTAATTTCTGCGTATTAGTCTTGTATCCTGCCACTTTGCTGAACTCATCTATTAGTTCTAGTAGCATTCTTGTGGATTTTTAAGGATTTTCTAGATTTAGGAACATAGCATAAGTGAATAGTGAAGGTTTTATTTCTTCCTTTCCTGTTTGAGTGCCTTTTATTTCTTTAGGCTAATTGCTCTAGCTAGAACTTCTAGCACATATTGAATAACAGTGATAACAGTGGGCACCCTTGTCTTGTTCCTGACCTCAGTGGGAAAGCTTTCAGTCTTTCACTGTTGGGTACAATGCTAGCTGTAGGTTTTTCATATATGCACTTTACTATATTCAGAAAGCTTCCTCCTATTCCTATCTTTTGGAGTGTTTTTATCAAGAAAGGATGCTGTATTTTGTCAGATGCCTTTTCTGCATCAATCAAGAGGATCATGCGATTTTTCTTCTTCAATTTATTAATATGGTTTATTACACTAATTGATTTTCTTGTGTTGAACCACCCTTGCATACTTGGGATAAAACTTACTTGATCGTGGTGTATAATTCTTTTAATGTACTTGTGGATTTGGTTTGCAAGTATTTTGTTGAGGATTTTTGCATCTATATTCATTAGAAATATTGGTCTGTAATTCTCTTTTTTTGTAGTAAACTTATCTGGTTTTGGTATTAGGGTAATGTTTGCTTCATAGAATGAGTTTGGTAGCTTTCTCTCCTGTTCAATTTTTTTGGAAGAATTTGAGCAAGATTGGCATTAGATTGTCTTTGAATGATTGATAGAATCCACCTGTGAAGCCATCTATCTAGTCCTGGGCTTTTCATCTTTGGGAGGTTTCTGATGACTTTTAATCTCTTTACTTGTGAATGGTTTGTTGAGGTCTTCTGTTTCTTCTAGGGTCAGTGTAGGTTGTTCTTGTCTTTCTAGGAATTTGTCCATCTCATCTATATTGTCTAGTTTTTTGGCGTATAGTTGTTCATAGTATCGTCTTATGATTTCTCTTATTTCTGCGAGGTCTGTGGTAATGTCCCACCTCTCATTTCTGATTTTATTTGTTTGTGTCTTCTCTTTTTTTCTTTGCCAGTCTAGCTAAGCATTTGTGGATTTTGTTGATCTTCTCAAAGAGCCAACTTTGGTTTTGTTGATTTTCTTTTCTTTTTTTTGTTTTTTGTTTCTCTTGATTTCATTTCTGCTCTGATCTTTACTATTTCTTTCTTTCAGCTTGGTTTGGGATTAGTTTGCTGTTCTTTTCCTGGTTCCTTCAGTTGTGTAGTTAGATCTTCAGTTTTAGCTCTTTCTTCTTTTTTAATGTAAGCATTGAGGGCTCTAAATTTCTCTCTCAACACTGCCTTTGCAGTGTCCCTTAGGTTTGATATGTTGTCTTCTCATTTTCACTTGTCTCAAGATATTTACTGAATTCTCTTGCAGTTTCTTCTTTGACTCACTGATTATTTAAGAGTGTATTGTTTAATCTCCATATATTTATGAATTTTCCATTTTTCCATCCATTATTGATTTCCAGCTTCATTTCATTTATGGTCAGAGAAAATGTTCTGTTTCAGTCTTTTTAAATTTATTGAGGCCTGTCTTGTGACCCAACATATGGTTTATCCTGGAGAAGAATCCATGAATGCTTGAAAAGAATGTATATTCTGCTGGTTTGGCATGTAATGCTCTATAAATGTCTGCTAGGTCTAGTTCATTTATCATATTATTCAACCTCTCTGTTTCTTTATTTATCTTCTGTCCAGATGTTCTATCCAATACTGAAAATGGAATATTGGAGTCTCCAACTATTATTGTACAGACATCTATTTCTCCCTTCAGTTTTGCCAGTGTGTACTTCATGTATCTTGGGACACACAGGTTAGGTGCATAAATATTTATTATAGTTACTTCTTCTTGGTGAATTGCCCCTTTTATTAATATATAGTGACATTCATCATCCCATGTAACTGTTTTGCATTTAAAATTAAATTTGTCCGATATTAGTATCGCTACTCCAGCACTTCTTTGGTTACTATTTGTGTGGAATACCTTTTCCAAACCTTTCACTTTCAACCTAGTTGTGTCTTTACGTTGGAGGTGAGTATTGTGGACAGAATATAGATGGGTGTAGTCTATCAATCTTTGTCTTTTGATTGGGGAGTGCTAGCCATCAACATTCAATATTAATACTGTAACGGCATTACTTACTTCATCCATTTTATCTTTGGCTTTCCATTGTCATATCTTACTATTGTCTGTTTTTTTAGCCTTCCTAATAATCTTCATTTCTACACTCTTCTCCAAGTCTCTTGCCCTTGTTTTTTCCTTTCAGGCTCCCCCACTCTCTTTAGTATCTCTTTTAAAAAAAATTTTTTTTAAAGATTTATTTATTTACTTTATCCATTTAAAACCTCCCCCTTCCCCATTTTGCTGTTTCTGTGTCCATTCGCTGGGAAATTCTCTGTGTCTGTTTCCTGCCATCTCTTCTCATCCTCCTCCTCCAGTCTTCACCAAGATTTGATCCCGGAGACCTCCGATGTGGGGGAGAGGTGTTCTGCCACTGGCGCCACCTTGGTTCCTGGTTTTCAGAGCTTTCGGAGCATCTCGTCTTGTCTCTCCCCTGCGTCTCTCTCCTGTTACGTCATCATCTTGCTGCATGGCTCCCGGGGCCTGGCGGCTCACCGGCACACAGAGCCTGGCAGCCCATGTGCCTTCTATATATATATATATATTTTATTTTACCAGGAGGTCCCGGGGATCGAACCCAGGTCCCTCCATATGGCAGACGGACGCCCAACCATTTGAGCCACATCCACCCCCTCTTTAGTATCTCTTGTAATTCTGGTCTTTTGGTAACATACTCTCTCAGTTTTCGTTTGTCTGTGAAGACTTTAAACTCACCCTCATTTTTGAAGGACAGTTTTGCCAGATATAGAATTAACGGCCACCAGTGTTTCTCTCTCAGTTCCTTTTATACATCATATAACTTTCTTCTCACCTCCATAATTTCTGATGAGAGGTTTGCACTTAATGTTACTGAGGTTCCTTTGTATGTGATACTTTCCTTTCTTCACTTGCTGTTTTCAGAATCCTCTCTTTATCTCTGATATTTTTCATATTGAATAGGTGTCTCAGAATAGGTCTATACTGATTGATTTTTTGGGGGGTGTGTTATCCTTCTTGGATATTGATGTCTTTCATAAGGGTTGGGAAGTTTTCAGTCATTATTTCTTCAAATATTCTTTCTGCCCCTTTTCCATTCTCTTCTCCTTCTGGGACACCAACAATGCATATGTTTGTGCATTTTGCATTGTTCAATTCCCTGAGACCCTATTCCATTTTTTTCTATTCTCTTTTCTTTCTGTTCCCGTCTTTTCCAGTTCAGATGTTCTGTTCTCAAAATGACTAATTCTGTCTTCGAGAAATTCAAATCTGCTCTTATGTGCCTTTAATATATTTTTATTCTCATCCATCTTGTCTTTCATTCCCATAAGCGCTTTTCTTTGAAGACTTTCAAATTGTTCTTTATGCTCACTGAGTGACTTCTTAATATCCTTTATCTCTTTAGTCATATTTTACTTCAGTTCTTTGAATTGATTTAGGAAATTTGTGTGATTATCATTGATTAGTTTTCTTAAATCCTGTATCTCATCAGGATATTTGGTTTGTTCCCTTGGCTGGGCCATCTCTTCCTGTTTCCTAGTATGGCTTGTAATTTTTTGCTGCTATCTTGGCATCTGAATATGTTGGTGAATTTACTCTGATGGTCAATTTCTTTCTCTTGCCTAGTTTTTTTGTTTTTCTCACAACTCTCTTTTATTTTTGGTTCAAATTATTCTGAGTCTTTAAAATTGCCCAGCTTAAGTTATAAAAATCAGTTCAGGGACTCACTAATGGGTATAGATTTTCTCCTAGAGATTTGGGCTAAAGAGAGACCAAAAAGCAGTTTTCCTCCTTGCAGTTTGCTGGCTGGCCAGCAGAAGGTGCTTATCCATGTACTTTACCACAGAGGTTTTTCTTTCAGTCTCCATGTTTCTGTGTTTCTGGTCTGGCCAGAGCTGAGATTCAAAGCAGGCTGTGCTGGCCAAATTCACTGAAGAGAAACCACTCTCCGCCCTCTGATGCACCCTCTGCTTTCCCTTGTAACAGCTGACTGTGAGGAAGTCGTCTTTCCCCCTATCAGTCAGCTGCAGTGAACCAAGAGTTTTATCCAGGCTTAATGTCTTGAGGGTAGGGGATGGGGGCCATTCTTGGCCTCCACAGGGGCTTAGTAACTCACATTTGTTGTTTTGGCTTCTTCTCCTCTCTGTCCCTCACACTCCTGGGTGTTGTGCAGTGCAGCGCCGTCCTGGCCTGCTGACCAGAAAAAACTGTCTAAGGGACCCAAAGCACGTCCCTCAGACAGTTTTTGGCCCTTTCTCTGTTGTTTTGGTGATAGAGTTGAGCCCTGTCTGCGTACTCTGACGCCATCTTCCAGGAACTCCTTTCACATCATTGACTTTTACATTCATCTTGAAGAGGAGACACCAGTGGGCAAACATCATTTTATAAATGAGTGGATTTAAGAATAAAAAAGATTTGTCCAGGATTATTTTGTAAAGGTTGTCAACAATACTGATACATTCTTTTCTGAGACTACTTTTTTACCCCCCTTCTGATTATGGTGGGTAAATGCTTCTTTAGAGGACTAGTGTGTATTCTTTCTTTCATTAAACTAATATATTACAGCATAGGTACTAATGTTATAAAATGACTACAATATTTTTTATTTTATGTAAATTTGTATCTCCAATAAATGCAAGGTAGTTATTATGGTGTAGACTTTTTGGTCTAATATGAATTTCAAGTATGTACATTGAACAGCTATTTGAATATGATGGGGAATTAAAGTATTTGGCTTTTCTAGTCAAATAAGTAATAAAATATAAGCCTGAATAATTTTTGCTTATATTCCCAAGGAGCCAACAAAGGAAATAGAACTAAATTATGGCAAATAATTATTGCTCAAAAATATAGTAGTTGAAGGAGATTGTGGGGGATTGGTGTCATTTAAATGCTATCTCTTGCCTCCACAGGAACGGAGTCAGTTTCATATCTTATTCCCTGCAATAAGTTTTATATCTCTACCTCTCTGTCTAGCTATCTAGCTATCTTTAATGGCAAAGAAACAAAGCTGTTGAATATTTTGTTCAGTTAAAATGGTGATGGTGATTTTTGTTTTTTAACCTAGGGCCATTATGATATGACTTTTCTATTTTGTTGGTTAAGAACCACAAATATGTGGATTATTTTACTTTCACATCTGTCGGTTCATTGATAGAGTGCTAAATTACCAGTAATTCATGGTTCTATAAACTAATACATCATGATGATCAGTTGTATTTGCTTTAAAAATTTTATTATTTTGTAGTCCTTTTTCTGATAACAATATCAGTGTTGCATATTTAGATGCCTATTTAGAAATTTGCTGAGAAGTGTGTTTTAAAAGATGTTTTAATCTGATAAGATGGCCAAATTCCTAGCATGAAAAGGTTAAATGTCCTTCTTTGTAGGCCAGACTACTGTGTAGATTGAGTCCTAGGCTGTCAGAGTAAAAGAGGGAGGATAATTTGGCTTAGAAAGAGTGTGGCTCTAGGATTCTAGTGTGAGATAGGGGGTCAGGAGAGGAACATTCCAGAAATGCACGCTAAGGTCTTTTTATGATTGTTTGAATATATTTTGATTAGTAACATTCTTAATTTGGCCCGAATGTTAGAATGCAGTTTTATTAAAATAGGTTTTCCTTAAACTACCTTCTTCAATTGTCATAACACCCTCATGATAAATCTTAATTTAAAAAAATTATAGTTGGCATGTATACAATTTTCCTAATTGGTTTTCTTTCTTCTTCTTTTTTAAACAGAAATCCTAGAGGCTGGTATTAAAGGATCTTCAGAATCACTAAAAGGTGTGAAACGGAAAAAGATTGTAACTGAGAATCACCTGAAAAAAATACCAAAATCCCCACTGAGAAATCCTCTTCAGGCAAAACATAAACAAAATACAGAAGGATCATCTTTCACTGTTCTCCAGAGTGCTTCTGAGTCTCACAAGAAACAGAACCATATTCCTATGAAAAATGGGAAGCAATTTACCAAGCAAAATGGAGAAACACCTGGAATAATTGCTGAAGCCTCCAAACTCGAAGACTCTGTCTCCCCAAAGAAGCACTTGTTTTTGCAGCATCCGTCTGAATTACGCAGATGGAGGTCAGAAGGCTCTGATTCCACCAAGTTAAATTTCCTCGATGGAAAATGTGACTCTAGTTCTTTGTCAAGTAAAACCAGGGCTGACAATAGTGAATGTGTCTCTTCTAATTGTAGTACTCCTTGCTCCTCCTATACAAATACCGCATTTGATGTCTTATTGAAAGCAATGGAGCCAGAACTGAGCACTTTGTCGCAAAAGGGCTCATCTTGTGCAATTAAAATAGAAAAACTGAGACCAAATAAAACTGTACGATCACCTTCTAAATTAAAAGACAGTTCAGCGGTTGTCCCCAGTCAGACTTCACAAGAATGTGTTGCCGAGTCACAGTCCTCTCTTGGTACCTCATACATAGTGCACACGCCCGCCACTCAGAAGAATGAGCAAGCAGCAGCTCAGCCCATTTCGCGTTCATATAGTCAGCACGAACGCTTTGTTCCTAACTCCAACCCACATAATCAGCCACTTCCTGGGTATGCAGGTTTCACGAGATCATTGACGCACCTGCAAAATCAAGAGAACACCAAGCTTGAGCACGTTTATAATATAGCAGTGACGTCATCTATAGTTCTGACTTCAACTTCCAGTAGAACTCAGGTTATTCCTCCAAACCAGCCAGTGGATTCCGCTCCACCTGTGTCAGCAAGTCCAGCCAATCCGACACAGCCCCCCACCACGCCACTTTATAATTCAACTCCTGTTGCCTCTGTGGTTAATCCCAGTGTGGAACAAATGTGCAATCTTCTTCTGAAAGACCAGAAGCCAAAAAAGCAAGGAAAATACATCTGCGAGTATTGCAACCGTGCTTGTGCGAAGCCCAGTGTGCTTTTAAAGCATATCCGCTCCCACACTGGAGAGCGGCCCTACCCCTGTGTGACTTGTGGATTTTCATTTAAGACTAAGAGTAATCTGTATAAGCACAAAAAATCCCACGCACATACTATCAAACTGGGACTTGTCTTACAACCAGATTCTGGTGGTGTGTTCTTATCCGAGTCCCCGAAGGCACTTAGCATCCATTCGGACGTAGAAGACAGTGGTGAGAGTGAGGACGAGGGCCCGGCTGACGAGAGGCCGAATGACCCAGGCTCCATGGAGTTGCGGTCCCTGCAGATAATGAAAACGATATCAAATGCCGAATCTTTACCAAAATCAGGTGCCATCCCAAGCAATACAGATCATGTGGTAGGTGACTTTTCACTACAAGAAAGACCTTCAGAATCACAAGCTGGGACCGAGTTACCAAAACTTGTGGTGCACCCCGTCAGTGCATCCCCTTTAAGTCCAAAGGTAATGGAGTCCATGCCTGAACTTCTTGATGCACAGAAACAGCAAGACTTTCAGCTGACAAGTACACTGTCCAATTCAGCCTGCGTGTCCTCCCCAGAGACTGCCGAGAAGACCCATCGGAAAGGGGAGATGTGTCGGGTAGAAGGAAAACAAGACTCGCATGGAGTAGTCCATGCCCAACTACAGCGGCAGCAGGCTACTGATTACTCCCAAGAGCAACAGGGAAAACTTCTGAGTCCACGGAGTTTAGGAAGTACAGATTCTGGTTACTTTTCACGTTCTGAAAGTGCTGATCAAACAGGAAGTCCGCCAACTCCCTTTGCCAGAACGTTACCCACCCCGGAGCAAAACACAAATAAGAATAATGGACCCTCTGCAACTCTTACCCACACGCCAGCACCTCCTGCTTTACCACCAGGTGAGAAGACCCTGTTCTTACCAGGTCCGATGCGCCCACCTTTGGCAACCAAGACCCTCGAGGAGCGGATATCCAAGCTGATCTCCGACAACGAAGCCTTGGTAGATGATAAGCAGCTGGACAGCGTCAAGCCCCGGAGAACATCTCTCTCAAGACGAGGGAGTATCGACTCCCCCAAATCCTACATATTTAAAGATTCTTTCCAGTTTGATTTAAAACCAATGGGACGGCGAACGAGCTCTAGTTCTGATATACCAAAGTCCCCTTTTACCCCTACTGAGAAATCAAAGCAAGTTTTTCTTCTGTCTGTACCTTCCCTTGACTGTCTGCCTATTACAAGAAGTAATTCTATGCCCACCACAGGTTACTCGGCAGTACCTACAAATATAATACCTCCCCCTCATCCGCTAAGAGGGAGTCAGTCATTTGATGACAAAATTGGCGCTTTCTATGATGATGTCTTCATGTCAGGACCTAACACTTCTGTGCCTCAAAGCGGACATCCCCGTACCCTTGTCAGGCAAGCAGCAGTAGAAGACTCTTTGACAAATGAAAATCATGTTCTTGGTGCTGGACAGCCCTTGGATGAAAGCTACCAAGGATGCAACGCCTCTAGCGACATGGTATCAGCAAGGAACAAGCCATTGCCACAAGGCATGGCTTCAGAAAAAAAGAAGTCTCATCAAGGACGAGGGACAATGTTTGAGTGCGAAACCTGTAGAAACAGGTATAGAAAACTGGAAAATTTTGAAAATCATAAGAAATTTTACTGTTCAGAATTACATGGACCAAAAACAAAGGTAGCCATGAGAGAAACCGAACACACCAGCCCCGTGCCCAGTGGTTCACAGCCTCAGATCCTGCACTACAGAGTAGCTACTTCCACGGGTGTCTGGGAACAGACACCGCAGATCAGAAAAAGGAGGAAAATGAAGAGCGTTGGAGATGATGAGGAACTTCAGCAAAATGAAAGTGGAGCATCTCCGAAAAGCTCAGAAGGTCTTCAGTTTCAGAATACCCTGGGCTCCGCTTCCAGTTTGTCTAAACTTAATGCCGTAACAGGTGACCAGCAGCATAGAAACATACAGCTGCAGAGCTCACAAGTTCATCTTGTTGCCAGGGGCACCGACCAGACCAATGATCCAAAACTGTCTACCATCTTGGAGCAACAGATAAGTTCAACTGCCCAGGAAAAGACAGAGTTGAAAAGACATGGAACTGGAATCTCAGTAATACAGCATACAAATTCCCTGAGCAGACCCAGTTCATTTGACAAGCTTGAGTCTCTCGAAAGAGGCTCCCCAGTTTCTCTGCAGGAGCTGAGTAGAACAGGGAAACCTGGAGCTCTGAAAGTCCTAACAATTGCCCCAGAGGAGTGTCATCCTTCTCGGAATGCACCTCATCCTCACCAGCCTGCATTATCAGATACTCTCAGAGGACAACTTCAGAAAAGTTCAAGAAAGATTCCAAATGAAAGGCATATGTTGGGACAGCCCTCACGACTTGTTCGACAGCACAACATCCAAGTCCCAGAAATTCTGGTCACAGAAGAGCCAGACCGGGACCTCGAAGCCCAAGGCCACGATCAGGAGAAGTCAGAAAAGTTCAGCTGGCCTCAGCGGAGTGAAACCTTGTCAAAATTGCCAACAGAGAAACTGCCACCAAAAAAGAAAAGGCTCCGTCTGGCCGAGATCGAGCATTCCTCAACAGAATCGAGTTTTGATTCCACCCTCTCCAGGAGTCTGAGTAGGGAGAGTAGCTTATCACACACTTCAAGTTTCTCAGCTTCGTTAGACATAGAGGACAATTCTAAAACTGAGGCTTGCCCCAAAGTGGATTTTCTAAACAAAACAGAGTTTCTTATGATTCCAGCTGGCTCTAATACACTCAGTGTTCCTGGAACCTACCGGGAAATGAGACGTGCTGCATCTGAACAGATTAATTGCATGCAAACATCGATGGAGGTTTCTGAGTTTAGAAGTAAGTCGTTCGACTGTGGAAGCATAACTCCACCCCAGATGACACCACCTGTTGAATTGCAGCCTCCAACATCCCCCTCTGGCATGGCAGGTCCTGGGCATGTGCCTCTCTTAGAAAGAAGAAGAGGCCCACTGATACGGCAGATATCGTTAAATATAGCTCCTGAAGGCAACCTGTCTCCTGGGAACCCATCAACTTTGCAAAATATTGCTCATCCTGGGGTGAACCCAGTGCCATTTCAGGGGCCTCAGATTACTCCTACATCTTCAGTTGAGTTTCCCACAAATACTTCGCATTCCCAGACTCAAGTTAAGGATCTGCGAACAGAAACGTCCAATTCCAACTCGGCTAGCATCTTTCCTGTTCAGCAGCTTTTTGGTATCAGTTTGTTAAATCAAATCCATCCACCCCCTAACCACCAAAATGCACAGACGACTCTGAAAGTGGCCACACAGGGTGACAGACTGGATATAAATCCCGCTTTATGTGCATCTTCTAAAAGTGAGGATTGCTTTGCTCCCAAGTACCAGCTCCAGTTTCCGGCAAGCCAGTCTTGCTCTTCTAATCCTGTCCATTCTTTGCCCAGTCATGTTCTTCCAAATCCAGCTGGTGCAGACCAGTGCACAGCCTCATTGGCATTACCGACCAAATTCGTAGAGAACATGGCTAATTCCTGTTCTCTGCCACCACTGAAACCTGGACCGTGCAGCGGTCAGGGGCCGCAGGTCTCCTCGTCATTCGCAGTGCCCGTGCGTCTTCAGAGTACGGTTCCGGCTTACCGTTTTGCCACAGTCACATCTCTGCCACAGATCCTAGTGACCCAAGACCTGCCAAATCAGCCAGTTTTCCAGGCTAATGATACGATAGTGCCAGTCAGTGAAGAACAAAATTCCATGCCAAAGTCACCAAAAGACCCCCAGAATGCTTTGCCAAATCCAGAGAAAGGACTTGTTTGTGAAAATGCTTTTTCAGAGATGGGCCAACATTCTTCTCTGTTAGGATCCTTGCCTGTAACTCAGAAAATGTCTATTGGTAGACTTTCCCCTCAACAAGAGTCTGCAGCTTCAAGTAAAAGGATGCTCTCCCCAGCAAATAGTTTAGACATTGCCATGGAAAAGCACCAGAAGCGGGCTAAAGATGAAAATGGAGCTGTTTGCACAGCAGATATTAGATCATCAGAATCACTGAGTTCAAGAGCTAATGAGGTCAATAAGCAGAAGAAACCTGTCTTAGTGAGGCAGGTTTGCACCACAGAGTCCCTTGAAGGTGTGACAGTGGAACCGGATGTTTTTCCTCCACCTGAAATGAGTAGTGAGACTGTTCATTTGACAGCTGTTTTACCAACAGCTACTTCCTCATCAGGAAACTCTAAGTCTGGAGTTAGAGAACCTATCAATGAATTGCAAGAATTTGAAAACATCAGTTCCTCTGCATCACTGACTCTTATGGTTAGAAATTCACCTGTCCCTTCCGAAAAGATTGGCATTTCTCCTTTGAAAAGTATAGATAATGACCAAGAAAGGAAGTCTCTGGTGGGTCAAGATCAAGGTGGCAAAGTGAACATTCAAGAGCAAATTAAATTAGTGACCCCTCTTTCAATGTTGACAGCTGGAGACCCAGAGCTGCCTTCTTTTCCCAGTCTAAAGACTACTACGAGTTTTACATGGTGTTATCTATTAAGACAGAAGTCATTGCATTTGCCTCAGGATGACCAAAAGACGTCAGCATATACTGATTGGACAGTAAACTCCAGTAATCCCAATCCACTTGGTTTACCTACAAAAGTTGCTCTCTCTCTCCTAAATTCAAAACAGAAGACTGAAAAATCACTATATTGTCAAGCAGTAACTACCCATTTCAAATCTGATTTGCTGGTCTACTCAAGCAAGTGGAAAAGCAACTTAAGCAAGGTACTTGGAATCTAACTTATCTTCAATTAAGTTTGCACAGAGTAGTTTTAACGTCTAGATGCCTTTTAACAATTTTAATTTGAAATGTATTTTAATTTTGAGTGATAAATTGTGCTACCTGTGTGTAGTTACTTGAAAGAAAGATGGCATATTTACCCAGGACTTGCACTGGTTGAAGGTTAGATGAGGTCCTTTCTTGATTCTTTCTCGAAGTATTTTGGAATTGATAACTTGTCCTGAGCGTGCATTTTTTTTTTCCAAACTGAGTATTTAAGTCTTTATTTAATGGTACAGATAATCATGGTTTTATTTGATCTTTCTTTTATGCTAAATTTTTATTGTTACTGTTAGGTGAGAGGAGAATACACTTATGCTTTGTCCCTGCCAATAGAGGGAAACAGAGAAGTGGATAATCAAAGAGCCATTCTTCTCTTATGCATCCCTGACCACCCCCCTCCCTGTGTTGTTCTCAACTCTTCAATATTTGAGAATCATCTTAGTGCAGGAAGATTCGAAGATAGCTAACTTGATACACTTGATCATACACTTGATCATTAAGTTGATTTGTGCAAGATATATAAAATAATTTAAGGTTATAAGGCTAGTTTTATGAAATTTATAGAATCAGTTTCAGTTATTGGCCTTATAAAATGGTGGAAAAATCATTCAAGTAATTATGAATGAACAAATAAGTAAGTAAAGGTATCATATTGGACTCTGGGCATCAAGATCATAGATTAAGTCCTTGACCTCTATAAGTTCACAAGCATTTGAATACAGGGTCATAAACACACACACACCCCTATCAATAGGAAAATATTGCAGTATCAGTATTATAATGGAAGTATGTACAACTTCTAAAAGTAGAGCATCTCTAACACTGCCAATAGGTGTGAATGCATGGATACAGGGAAGATATTCCAAAGGAGGTAATACTTCAGCTGTCTTAAAATAAGTAGAGATTCTTTTTAGGCAAACCTGAATGAGAAATATTAAGTCTGCTGAATATGACATAGAAGTGAGAAAGAACTTTGTTCAAAAAATAAATAAATAAATAATAAAAACTATAAGGAGTCCCTCATGGTTCAAGAGTATTTTAAGTTTGAATTTGAAACAGTAACATATTTTGAAGTTGGAAAAGTAGGTAAAGACCAAAGTATATGCATGGTGGTGGAGAGCCATTGATACTTTTTCAGTGAAGGGATGTGCATTCAAAATATTTGTAAATTATGATTTTTTAAATGCCCAGACTCTATTGTAGATTGCCTAAATCAGAATCTTGGAAGGCGGGCCCTGATTATGATGATTTTACCAGAGATTCATTTATTTTCATGAAATGTCTGTAAGAAGTGTCAGGGAAAAGCTACAGTTGGAAGGTTGAGAAGGGAGATCCTTTGGGATACAGGTATGATGAATGAGATCATTCAGGGAGTGTGTAAGGAAGCAGAGGGCCTAGAAGGGATCCCAGGGGATCACTAATATTTAAAGGGTTGAATGGATGAATATCTGCATAGGAAACTGAGAGATGGTTCATAGAGGAAGAAGGAGAACCAGGAGGGTGGTATTGTGGAAATCAAGTCAAGTTGTTTCAGGAAGGGTTGTTCAAGTAGAGCGGTCAGACAAAGATGAGGACTAACAGGAATCCTTTGGAGTGAGCAGTTCTAGCATCACTGAAGGTTTGAATCTATGGGTGAGTGGCTCTGGAGGACTGGGTACTGGGTTGACTGCTACCCACAACCCAAATGTTAATGCGTTTATGGTTCAAAAATGGAAAAGAGCAGTTAGATGCTAAAGGAAAAATGTCTCCAAGAGAAATAAGTCAACAACATGTAATGCCGTAGAGTAGTCAAGCATATAAAACCTAAGGAAATGATAATGGTTTTGGCATTTTGCTTGTTGGTAACTTTAGTGACTACAAGACAGATTATAGGAAGCTCCCAAGGAAATGCCATAGTAGAAAATAAAAGAAAAACAGAAAGTTGACATTGAAATGAAGGTAGGAAAAATAAAAAGAATTGCTGTTAAAGAGATCAAGTCCAAGAAAGGTGTGTGTGTATATTCTACAACGTGAGGAAAGACTAATCTGCTTGCCAGGAAAAGACAAGGAGGAGATTTCATCATTACCTCCAAGTGTCAGTATTGTTAGCTCTTCAACCACCTTTTTGAGAAACGTGGGTCTGCCAGCTGTTCTGTACTCTCCTGTCTTTGGAAGGACAGGGGCTTCCCAGAGTACTTTTGCTGAGGTTACATAGCCCCTCCCTCCGTAGTACGTATACTCCCTCATTGCTTACTGTACTATGAAATCATCCCAATGAAATAGCTGTCCCCTTGGCTGTGTAATTTTTTTAAAAGGAGGTTTATATAAAAGAATCCCTTGATCAGAAAAATTGGGTCTTTTGTTGAAGTCAACCAGATGACTTGGGTTTGAGCCTTTGCTGTTGATTGATTTTCTCCCCCCTTCATTGTTTGTGCTTGTTGTCTGCTCGTCAAGTCTTTTTAGGAGGCACCGGGAACTGAACCCGGGGCCTCCCATGTGGGAGGGAGGTGCCTAATCTCTTCAGCCACCTCCACTCCCTGAGCCTTTGCTGTTAATACTTCACCTTGGGCCAGAAACTTAACCCGGGTACTGTCTTCCCTTGTTGGGTGTGGTCCACTTGTGATGCTGCCTCACAGGGATGTAGTGAGAATTAAATGGGCTGATGTGAAAATACATTGTAAATGTGTGGTTTATAAAATGGTAAGATATATTACATAGCATGTATCGTTGTGATGTTCGTTACCTTTTCTCCAGACATTTAATTATCACTAGGTCAAAACCTGACCTGATAATGGATGGTGGTGATGGCAGCACAGCGTTGTGAAGACAATTAACAGCACTGAAATATATACCTGAATATGATTAAAAGGGGGAAATGTTAGATTGTATAGATGGTAACAGAATAAAAATTAAAAAAAAAAAAAAAGAACCCACATGGAGCTACACTACACAAACAGGAAACCCTAAGTTAAACCATGTGCTTTACTTAATAGTCCAATTTTAAAAATGTGCTATCACCAATTATAGGAAATGTTCCACACCAATGCAGAATGTTGGTGGTGGGGTGGTATATGAGGATCCTGTATTTTATGCATGATTGTTCTGTAAACCCACAACTTCTCTAATAAATAAATAAATATTTCAAAAAACAAAATAAAAAACCCTGACCTGACATGGATCTTACCGTCCGTATACAGGGAACTTTTGAGATGATTTAGAGAAGAACCATAATTGTGACTTAAAATAATGGGGGAAACGGGGCTTCTGAGTGAACTTTACAGAACACTTGATTTGTAGGAGGTTTAATCATGTATAGCAAAAGGGATGACTAGCTCTTTCTCATTTCCAGAGAATAAACTCTTTAAGAAATACGCTTCAGCTCTAGTATTAGTGGTTGGTTAGAGATAAGAAAAAATATTTAGTCTATTTTTACAAGTCCCTTTCAAAATACATGCACTACCAAGGTGCATTGGAAGTTGTAAACTCTTTATTTGGGAGTGGCAGTGGGCTCTAGTGGGATTGTAAAATAGCATAGAACTGTAAGTTTGCTATGGTTTAGATAGATATTTTAAGGTTGAATGAGGAGATAAAGCAACTTTTAAACCTCTTACTGCCTTGAAATGCATTTCATTAAGTAACCAAACATATGCATTGCACTCTGCCTTGTTTGAATTTCCAGTGAAATAGTAGCATGTTTGTGTTTTTAGTTTTATTCAATTAGTTTCTCTCTCTTTTTTTTTTTTTTTTTCTCCTTTCAGAGAGCATTAGGTAATCAAAAGTCCACAATAGGTGAATTCAGCAATAAAGATGGCTCTGAAATTTACAGTGAGCAAGATAAAGAAAATTCCTTAATCAAAAGTGAACCAAGAAGAATTAAAATATTTGATGGAGGGCAAGTACAAATTTTACTTCTTAAATGTACATTTAAATTTTTTAAATGTACATTTTCTTTCATGTGAATGAAGACTTTCCAGTACCAATTTTATATAAATGTTTCAAGGTTTCTCGGCTTAGTAACAGAATCTTCATGGCAGAATATGTTAGCATTATGTTAAATAATTCCATTTTGATGGAGAAAAATCTTCATGACAGAATGTATGTTAGCATTATGTTAAATAATTCCAGTTTGATAGAGAAAATGACTGTATCTAGGAAACACTGCAGGCCAACTAAGAACTAAGTTTTCAGAGTGAACCCTGGATTTCACATTGGTTTACAATAAGGAGTGACTGGGAAAAGCTACTCTGAGAGAGCAGATTAATTAATTACTAATTAGTTAATTGATTATTTGATATTTCTCTGAATTTTGTTATGAGAAAAACAAATTGTGAATGTCAATTTTAGTTATAGTGAAGCTCAAAAATATATCAGTATTTAAGAGTTGCATTGTGATTGAATTTAGCAATGAAGAAAACAAACCAGTGATATAGAAACAGAAATATTTTTAAAATTAGAATTGTTTGATGAGCATTAGCTATTAGGATATTAAGTGTTATTTGAAAAGCTGGAATATTCTGTTACTTGTATGTGTCTAAAATTTTTATTGCTTGAATCTAAAAGTTGTGCCATGTTTTATTTTTTTAGGTTGAATTTTAATCATCAGTATTTTCTCAAAGGCATAGTGTCAAACCTCCCTATTAATTTTTTTCTTTAAATTAGATATAAATCAAATGAAGAGTATGTATATGTCCGAGGCAGGGGAAGAGGAAAGTACATTTGTGAAGAATGTGGAATACGTTGTAAGAAACCTAGCATGTTAAAGAAACACATACGAACCCATACAGATGTTCGCCCCTACCACTGCACTTACTGTAACTTCTCCTTTAAGACGAAAGGTATGCGATGCCCATTGCTTCACAGTCCTTTTGTTTATGCATTTAGTTAGTAGAGCTAAGACCCAACTTTGGGTATTCTTTGACAAAGGATACAGTAGCTTAAATAGACTAATATAAATTACATCTTGTCAACATATAGTCTTATTTTCTTTATACGTTTCCAGATCCCTTTGGAAAAAGGTATTTAATTATATAGTTTTGGAATAAATATAATAAATATAACATTTTAAAAGGAGCAACTGCCCTTTTTAAACTTTTACTCCTCAAATTACAGTTGCATAACATGATGACTAATACATTTTAAAAAATACTTGCCTTGAGGCTGAGGAGGAAAAAGAAAATTTCATGATCACAAGGAAATTCATTTGGGTGCTAAAAGATTAGAGAAAAATTGAAAAGAAACCACAGTAAGCCTTTATAATCATTATATATTTATTATCTAATTTTAGACATGTATAACCATTTCTTTTTCCATCATGCTTTTCACCCAAATGCTGTTGAATTAATTTCAGCTTCAAGATTTTTCTAATTTTTCTACTATTTATATGTATCTTTTATAAAGATAGCACAAAACTATTCAATAAAATTATATTTAGCACCCTTTCTGTTTTCTTTATATGTTTTTATTTAAATTGCAAGGCTTTATTTTAGTGGAGGAAATTTACCCTCTACAGATCTTATGTTGCATATTACAAATACACTGCCATAAAATTTTTGCTTTCTCCCTTAGGCTTCTTTTCATGAATCAGTATAATAGTTACCTGGGATTTTGTTTTCATATACTATCCTTAAAAAGTTAGACTCTCTCTAAAACAAAGCAATACAATCATGAAATTACCTGTCTGAAGGACAGTTTCCATAAACAATTTATCAACCATTTTTTTGACAGAAACTAGTTTTATCCTTTGGAATTAACATTTGCTTTTTTTCTAACTGTTGGCTGTAGTCACAGTTTTGTTTTAAAGGTTGGTCAACTCTTTAGCAAAATTTATTACATTTTTGGCTAGAAAGTAAATGTTTTATTGGTTTTACTGGCATTTAAAAAGAGTTATAATATGTGACGCTGAGTAGTTTCAGGTTAGCTCTTCTTAAATGCCAGTAGTACCTGAAACAAGAACGATGGGAAAACAAAATGTTCTTTTTCATATAGCCTTGAGTATTTCCAAAAAGTTCCAAGAAATCACAAGGGCTGGGAGGAAGCCTGATTCTGTAGTTCTTTGTGATGCAGAATCTCCTTTTGAAGGTGAAGGATGGGTTCTGGGGTGCTTTTCTGGTCCCGAGAGAGATTTTGCTAGGATAAAGTGCTTTGACCTTCTGGCCCAATTTATTGCTTTTTCATTGGTTTTGATCCTATGGATAGGAAATATCTACATCTATTAATTTCCAATATAAAGCCAGGAGTATATTTAAAAGGCTATTACTAATAAAACATCACCAGGCACAGAATGCTGCCACTAAACACAAGAAGATCAAGGTATAATGTGAAAAGTTCTCAATAGGAGGAGGAAAAGAAATCAGGGTATTTTTCAAATTGTAGTCATAAAATAAGACCAAGGCAGGGAAGGAAAATCGAGATGTGGAAAACCAAATGAAGCTACAGAGATTTCTTGGCAAGGAAAAATATTATGAATCACCAAGTGAAATAACTTAAGATAGCTTAAAATAACTTAGTGCTTAGTGAAATAAGTCGAAATAACATGATGTAAAAGTTTAGATAAATGTTTATTAATGGTGGAAAGAGCATAAGCACCCCTGGAGAAATTATGTCAGCAGTTTTCGTATCTTACATTTCTTTAATTAGGCTACATACCTGAACTTACACTAAATTTTTTGTTTTGTCAGATAACTCATGTAAATTATGTAATGCTTTTATTGATTGGAAGGAGGCTACGCTAGCTAATGAGACTGGTGAAGAAAATATTAAAATTTAGAATTTCCCTCTTTTGGCATGATAGTTCTCTTTTTTTGTAGTCAGCCTCCTGTTAGAAGTCTGTTCTTTGTGACTATAAGTAAGAGAGATTCTATAGCACTTTTCAAAGGTAGTTAAATAACAGTGAACCCTGTTTTTAGAGTAGACTATAGATTTTACCTTACTCTGATTTGCTCTGTTGTCCTAGCCAATCCAACTCTAATTCTCATTGAATGTGTCTGGTTATTAACTGAAGAAAACAGTGATGTATTGGCATGCTATATGAATGTGGTATGCAGAGATCTCAATTCTATTGGAAGACTGACGGTAGAAATTGATGTGCTAGAAATTGATGCTACTGATGGTAATGCTTATTTATGAATCTGTACTTCATCATTTGTCCTCTTAGATTATTTTATGAATACACTTTGAAAATAATTTTAATTTATTTGTTTTCATTTTTCTGCTTTAAAGGTCAGTCAGCAGAAAATATTCAGTGAGCTTGCATCTCTGCAGGATTTAGTTTACCATTTATATTACAGAGAGCTAGACTCTGTAAGTAGTTATAGGAATCCAGAAACAAAACTGCTCAAATGCTGTCCAGAAGATTAACATGAATGTTTATTAAATCTGTCTAGAAATGTATCTATTAATACACAAAGTTTATAGCATCACTAGGAGATACTTGCATTTTAAAATATGCATACTTTGCATATTTTAAATACAAATGGTTTTATTTATTTTAAATTATTTAGAATGTTAATAAGAAGAAATAACTCATTATGAGAAAATATGCTTATCAGAAAGTTATGTTCCCAAATTTGCCTCGTTGCAGTTATACATTAATTTCTTAAAAACCAAATAACCTTCTAGGGAAGAGAAGCTTTTTGAAAGAGAATTATTAAGAAATTTTAGCCACATTAAGATGGCCAAACCATTTCTACCACTTCTAATATGTAAATTTTGAAGCATACCAAAGAGTAGAGATTTGTATACTGCTCATGAATATGACCATCATCTTTTAATAATTGTTGACATTTTGCCATATTTGCTTCATTTTTTTTTAAAATTAAGTTTCAGACATGGCCAAACCATTTGGAACTAAGTGCTATCTCCATAATCACAGCAGTCAGGGTTTCATGGATCTCAACTGTCATCTGGTTCAGCCACCCATCTTACACTTGAGTTCCTTTAGCATTCCTCCGGGATGCTGTAAGTTGGCTCATACAAGAATGTACTATCTAGTACAAGAATCAACTTGTACAAGTGTGACTAGGTCCCCTGGCTAAGTGCATTTTTGGTGGAATTGAGGCTCTATAAATATATCAGTTTTGCAAGGAAGGTCCTTCAGCTACCATAAGCTCAAAATCTAGACCAATTACTCAGACATTCTGGGGTCTTCTAAAGGCTCATTCTCAAATACTAGTTTGCCCTGCCCACCAAACTAAGCATTTAGGTTTTGTTTCAGTGTTTCTCCATTTTCCCTTGTCAGCTGTTTTGTGGCATTACCCATTCAAGCTGGTGGCATCATCAGAAGAATCTGAGCTCTGCCCTGACATTCATCATGATCATCTGGGAAAGGCTTGCCCACCACTTCCTAGTTAACCTAGGAGGCTGTGTAGTGGTTGGTACACTTGCCACCAGAGGAAACACATCTTTAGAGATACTCTTATGAGACCCCTACTCAATATTGTGAACTAAAACTAATGCAGGAAATTCATTCCCTTGTTCCAAATGCAGAAATTCTGTTTATAATAACCAAAAATAGCTCTTAATAGATGGTCAAGCTCAAAATTAAGAAAGGTAAATTCCCAGGTAGCAGAAATAAAAAACTCAAAGGTGGCATGATGAGCAGAAACTAAAAAAGGAAGTACGCAGGGGTCAAAACCAGGTATATCCTTAAAGACCTGGGGTTGTAATGCTTGTCATGGGATGGAGTCTGAGGCCCCCACTGTAAGCCTGGCTCTCCTGTACAGTGACCTTGGGCCATGTGGGGAAAAAAGTTGCCTGCTAAAAAGCAAATCCCTATACCTATGCAGGCAAAAAAACTGGATCAGGATCAGTGGGCTAAGACCAGTGAAATAAGCCTTTAGGGTGCCAGGGAGAAATAATTGGAATACTGCCCCATAGTGATATTTCTACAACCCCGGGTATTTGGGACTCCCATAGAAAACAGTACTGTTGAAGATAAGCTTTACAGTAAGAATTTAAAAGCATAAGATGTAACAAACTACAATGAGAGCCAGCAGACACAACAAATGGAGATTTCACACTTTAGGAGCTACAGATTATAGTGCAGTCTGAAAGGGAATTTAAAATAAGTATGTATAAAATGTTCTAAGAAATAAATAAGGAATATAGAATAGAAACCTTAAGGCAAAAATGGTATCAAAGTAGAGGAGGCAAATTTTAAAAAGACATTATGAATAATGAGGTTGTTACAATATATGTATACCAATATTTTTGTCTGAGTCTTAGTCATTGAAATTGTATAACCACAGTCTGTATTTCTGCTTGAAATAGGAATGGAATTTGCCAGAGCTGACAAATGCAATAGCAATATAATACTGTGTAAGCTTAGTAAACATTCTTTTCCCTTAAGGAAATCTGACAAAACACATGAAGTCCAAGGCACATAGCAAGAAATGTGTGGATTTAGGCGTCTCAGTAGGTTTAATAGATGAACAAGATACAGAAGAATCAGGTAAGGCTTTATTCCATATTTGTCATTAATGCTATTTACATAATGTGCTGTTGTTTTGCATCCATAATTTTCTTTCTATTCCCACTGATACTCCTTAGTTCCTCTTATGATTACCTCTTGTTTATACCACGCAATAAACTCCTAATCAGTTTTCTCATGTCTAATCCATCCTCCTTCCTGCCCACATAGCCCTATTGATGTTAAATTAATCTTCCTGAAGCATGTTTCTGATCATATTACTCTCCTGCTCAAAAGCTTTCATCGATTCTCATTTGCCTACTAGATAAAGTATGAACCTCTTGACCTTACATTCTCAAAGTCCCTTGTAAACTGGTGCCTGCCTGCTTCTTCACCCTGACTTCTCATTTCGTTCTTTTGCCAACCCTAATGCTTGACTTTCCGGCTTAGCTGGCACTGCTCGGGCTCCACCCTTCAGCCTCCCTTGGCACCTGTACCCTCACTCCTCGCATGGACACGGCCCCCACTTCCTGGCTTCATGAAGTCTTCTCTGATTTTTCCTTCCCATGCCACCTGGGGAGGCAAGTTTTCCCTTCTCTGACTTCTGATAGTTTAATTTTCCTCTCTGAAAGCATTTAATCCCTTTCTACCTTATTTTGTTATGTGCATGCCTACCTCCCCACTGGGATTCTCGAGCATAGCCCAGGCAGAAGCAATGGGGCACAAGGCCTGTGTGTGGCAGTGGCTCTGGGAGTATTTGTGGAGTGCAGCTTTTGTTTGCTTCCCAAAACGTTTATTATTTTGGAAAAGTTAATCTGTTGTGTTTCATCAGTGTTAACAGATTATCTCCAGCCAGTTCTGAGGGGAAAAAAACCTGTTTATATGTTCTGACCTACCAGAGAATGGAAATATCTAGACTCTTTTTAGGATTTATCAACAAAAGAGAATTAAAAAAAAAAAAATGGTATCTTACTGCTCATATAAGCCCTAAATTAAACATTTACTTGCTCTGTTTCTGATTAGTTTGGTACAAAAAAATATTTCCAAAGAGAATATGATGAGCACATCATTTAAAACATAGGCAAAAAAAAATCAAATGCATTTAATCCCACCTGACAACCAGAAACACACTAAATGAATCAGCCTGAATTTATTTCTAAAACTGTAAAAGAAATGACTTAATGCCTTTAGTGGTACAATTGATATGAATCAGTATTTTAAGCACAAAGGAAGAACTGCCTTTTAACCCTTTTTCAGGAATAAACGTGTTATTAATAGAATGAAAAAACAATCACATCATAACCAATTTAGGAAAGGAGCTTTTTTTTTTTTTGTATTTTACAGACACTTTGATGCCTTGATACATATTGGGGAGGGCACTGTCAGGACTTAAAAATACACGTTAAGGGATGCGGATGTAGCTCTGGTTGAGCTCATGCCTCCCGTGTACAAAGTCCCTGGTACCGTCTAAGAAAAAAAAAGTACAAGCCACTTTAACATAATTTAACTATAATTCACTTCTAATATAAACAGTTCATACCATTTACTTTCTGTTCTTTGTAATCACACAATACATTAATTTAACTCTTTAAGTGAAAAAGTCCTTCCTTATTATTTATTTCACTTTATTATTAGTGTACTGAACAATTCAGAAGTAAAAAGTTAGGGAAAATTTATAACAGTTTCAGCAAGTATATTTGTTACCTACCACCTAGAAAAGACACAAAGTGTAAAGGTTACGGTATGAAACATTTATGTTTAAAGTAAACATAAAAGGCATCATTATTATAATATTTTACTTCTTCAAGAGGATGAGTCTTATGAAAACTAAAATGTCTTCAGAGACCTCTAAGTTATTAAGGGAAAGTAGTACATACATCCAAAATTAGCATAGGAATATTGTGTTGTTCCATTAATTATCATGCATTGTTCTGATTGGCTGGCTGACTTGTATATCTATCCATGCACTTCTCTATTTCTCATCTCATGGCAAAAGCATGTGAAGTAGGTCTTAGAGTATAAATCAAACTTGATAGCCTAATTCTCTATTCAGATTAAAGCTTGTGAAAAAACTAGGTCATTTTACCAGTTTTTCATGCAGCTAAATTTTCTTAAATTACTGTATTTATATGAATAGTGTGCTTAAATTTCTTCATGATTTCCATATAGAATATAAATGGATTTTGCCAAGTAATATACCATACGAGACCTTATATTTATTTATATACTAATAAAATATATACCTCTCCTTTTGCTTTATTATAGGTTTAGAATGAAGGCATAAATATAGTAAATATTTATTGTTTTAAACAAATGCTTGTTTTCCTTTAATTATTCTTTATTTTTAAAAATATTTTGAGATTTTTAGGTTTTTTAGATATAAAAAGAATACAAAGAATTTTATTATGTGAATGTATGTATTCATCATCAGAATTGATGATTCTAAACATTTTTTTCATATTTGCTTCAAGTCCTTCTCATAAATTCAGTGCATGTTTTAAAATAAGCTAAGTAAAATATTACACATGAGGCCAGCTTTTCTTACCTGCCATTTCCAGATTACTCTCCTCTCCCCTCCCAAACACAAATAGGCTTTAGAGATTTCTTTCAGTTCATTTAACATACATGTATGTAGCATTTAACAGTATGTGATTTTGCTTGTGTTTGTATTTTAAATTTACATATATGGTACCATTTTGTCCGTATATCCTAGAAAATTAATTTTAAATTATAATTTAACAATTTGTCTCCAGAGAAGACTTAACCAATTATGCCCCATTCTTAACTATACCTAATATTGTCAAATTTTAAATTTGGGGCCAGTTTGACAGATGATGATTTTGTTGTCTTAATTTGTGTTTTCTTGATTACTATATATTTTACTATTCTTTAAATTACCATTAAATTGATGGTAATCAGAAATGGGGTTTTGCTTAGCAATTCTTCAAGATTCCATGTTTGTAGGGGGTAAAGTCCAGAAGACGGCAAATATGATGTTGTGCCTCTGGGGGGTATACCATGTTCTAGTCTAACACTAGGCTAGACTATTCTTTTCAGCCTCCTTTGCTCATTCCTCCTTATCTCATAAGCTTCTAAAATGGTGTAATGCCCCAGACTCTACTTTCAGATCCTACTCCTTCCCTAGGTGACCTCTTCCAGTCTTCTGCTATGGTCTTGTATCATCTATGGGCTGATGACTCCCAAATTCATTTCAGACTTGCGTATCTGTCTGTCTCCTCTCCATCTCCACTTAGATGTCTATGAAGCATCTCAAGTTTGACATGCCCCAAACTCCCAATTTGCCCCTTACCTCACATAAGCTCTTCCATCCTTGCAGTTGTTTGACCAAAACTCTTAGAGTCAGTCTTGATGCCTTTCTCTCATTTTGCCTCCATCCCACCAGTAAAACCTTTCGGCTCTTCCTTCAGAACATATGTGGAATCTACTCACCTTCAACTGCCTCTGCCATCTGCCCTGGGCAAAGCGACCATCTTCTCCCACTATGTTGATTGTAGTAGCCTCCTCACTGGTCACTGCCCCTTTAGAGTCTGTTTTCAACACAGTAGCCAAAGTGGTCTTTTAAAAGTAAAGTCACTCCTTTGCTTCAAACCTGCCATGGATTCCTGTCCCATTCTGAGCAGGGACCTAGTGTACCCTGTGAGTTCTGTGGCCCACCGACCCTTCCTCACCACCATCTCTCTGAAATTCCCCCCCCACTCCTTTTTCCCTAGCTTGCTCAATTCCAGTCACACTGGTCTCATTGCTGTCTGCTGGAACTCCTGCCATGGGGCCTCTGCATTCGTTTCCTCTGTTAGGAATGCTCTTCTATCAGAGCAATAACTGAGAATACACCCCAGCATTTTCTTCAGCTCTCTGCCCTCATTGCTGCCTTATCAGCAAGGCCTTTCTGAACCTCCCTATATCAAGAAACACCCCACTCACTCACTGCCAACATTACTTATGCCCTTCGCACATAGAGACAGTTTGTGTGAGTGAGTACATGTGTTTTTATCTGTTTCTTTCAACTAGAAAATAAATTACAAACAGACAGGAATCTTGTTTTGTTCACTGCTCTCTCCAGCTCTTTCGAATGGTACCTCACAGGGAGAAGGTAGTAAATATTTACTGATTGAACGATTGAGTGGGGAAAAAGTGCTCTGTAATCTTTCAGGAAATAATTCATTGTTTTTAGAATTTTATATTTTAGTTTTCCATTGAATTCCTTCACTAAAATCAAAGGGTAGCAATAATACAATAGTTGATGTCTTTACCAATGGACAGTGCTTAAGGTCCATGGCCCAAGTCGATATGGGTATTATTAAAGTGATGATGGGTTTTGTTTGTTAATTTGTTATTTGTTGCTCATGGGATCAGGAAACAAGAAGATAATTTATCTGACTCTTCCATTTCTTCATCTTTGGTAATGATCACTTCAGATTGGTAAAGATCTATTTTTCATTAGTTTCAGAGAAGATATGTTTATTCTCCTTCAGAATGATTCATTTATTTGCATAGTGCTCCAACACCTGTTCAATACATAACTGCCGCCCAGGAGCACCCAGTCCCTGGCTGTGATGTTGGGTGAGCACAGACCTGGCAGGGTCATCACCCACGGCCAAGGACCCTGGAAGGGCCACTGAATAATAGTCATTATCTCAGGTCTTTTGCTAAAGGACTGTTAAGGCTATTCCGGAGGAATGGCAAAGGATTTATTTCAAATAAAGTACCCATGCATTACTTTAATCCAAAAAAGTATCGGTGGGGTGGTGGGGTAAGAGAGGGAAAGCATTCTAGACAGAGGGAGTTATTTGGGAAGGGCCCCAAAGGTAGTGTGGAGAGAGGAACAGAATGCTACATGTGTAAATGGGACAAAGGATGAGAGAGTTGGACAGGGGAAAAACCTGGGAAGGGAGTGGGGAGGAGAGAATGCTGTGCCAAGGAGCTTCAGCATGGGAGGCAAGCTGTTCTAGGTTGAAAGTACTCCCTTATACTATAATCTGAGTCTCTGCTATGGCAATTTCCCCCAATTTCTTCATGCTTTGACACTTGACAATCATTATTTCTTAGACATAAGCCTTGTAGTACTTTTAATCTTCTCAACATTCAGTGACATGTATAGTGTTCCTTTGATTAACAAAGTTTGATTTTTGTTGTTGTTTCAAAATTCTTTAAAGCCGTTACCTCCTTAGAAGTACACATATCTGACTTTTATACCTCATTATTTTCTCAGATGTTTTTGAACCAAGAAGTCAAAGGGCTTTTTTCCTGTGACCCTGGAATTTTCATTGTTGGGATTTTTCTTGCCACTCCTGTTTTACTCTGTAATGGGGATTTAAACAGTAGTGACTCAAAAGAGTGTGATTTCATTAGGGGATAGTCCCATTCAGCAAAAACCATATTAAATGGTACCGTGGAGCACAGTCCTTTTATCTGGACAGATGAGTGTGTTTTATAAACAAAGTACCTCAGTACATGCTTCAACATCCCTCATTCTCCACCAGATGGAGTTTAATGGTTTGGGTAAAAAGTCTGGTGTGATTTTTCCCTTGAACACAGTTTTGTATGCATATGTATAAATGTACCGTGGCTCATTTGGAAATCTTGCTCAAACTAGGCAGCATTATTTCCCCTGGAGTTAATTTCTGCTCTGGCCTGGCATCACTGTGGCCTAGAACCTTCCCTGTAGAATAGACTGTCCTAAAAGAGGAAGACCTGATTTGTTCCTACTTCAGTGTTTATGTATGTATTTTAAAACTGCCCTTAGCAGTTTTCTAAGGTTGCCATAAGGAGTAGCAACATATGTTAAAAAGTTCTTTATTTTATTATCAACTTTTATTTTTCAAGGAAAAATGAAAATCATTAGGCATGTATGAGGAGAGGATGATGTGGGTCACTTTGAAGAAATTATGAATAAGTATCTTGAGGTGTTACAGTTTTAGTCTTTGAAGTGCCCGTCTATGGGTAGAACAAAGCCTGGGGGTCCTGAGGCTGGTCATTTTCAGGTGATTTTATATGCTAGGTTCTGCTGCCCACTTTCTCCCCACAGGGGAGTCTCTTTACCTCCCTGATCACACCCAGATCAGGCTCCCAACAGCAGTTCCCTCTGAAGCTTCAGCCACTGCTGGGATTCTCAGCCCATTCTTTTTGTTTTTTTTTTTAAGATTTATTTTTTATTTATTTACACATACCCCCCGCCTTGTTTTTGTGCTCACTGTCTGCTCTCTGTGTCCATTTGCTGTGTGCTCTCTGTGTCTGCCTGTCTTCTCGTCTTCTCTTTAGGAGGCACCAGGAACTGATCCTGGTACCTCCGATGTGGGAGAGAGGTACTCAATTGCTTGAGCCACCTCAGCTCCCTGGTTTGTTGTGTTTCTCATTGTCACTCCTCTTTGTCTCTTTTTTTTTTGTGCCAGCTCGCCTTCACCAGGAGGCCCCGGGAAATGAACCCAGGACCTCCCATATGGTAGATGGGAGCCCAATCGTTTGAGCCACATCCACTTCCCCAGTCTTAGTACTTTATGCAGAAGAGGTGATGGAAAGATCCTAAGACTTGTGGGATGGAGTAGATTGTAGCATACATGGTTTTACATTTTTCTCACAACACTTCCAGTTGTTTCCCCTTCTAGTCACAGCAGCATTTCATTTCTTAATAGTTACACAGCAATCGGCCCATTCTTGGCATTCCTGCTAGACCAGTATATTCTCCATTTTCTTGACCCAATAAATGAAACTAAGTGATAAAACCATATGGTATAACATAGAAAGTCTTTGAACACACAGGAACTTGCCATTGTCTCTAATGGTAAACAGATTAACTGAAAAGTTTTGTGGTATCACAGGGGCCTTAAGATCATGTGTTGTATTCTTCTTCTTCTTTTTTTTTTTTTAACAGTTGATTAAAAACACACATTTTTCAATTAAATGTACTGGATATATATACATTTTTTTTTTTTTTTTTTAGTCATACGATATGCTACACAATATATTTGGTTTATAGTAACACAATCATACAGAATTTGTCCTTTTGTGTGGCTTGCTTCACTCAACATAATGTCCTCCAGGTTCATCCATGTTATCATATGCTTTACACTTCATTTCTTCTTCAACTTGCATGATATTCCATCGTGTGAATACATCACAGTTTGTTTATCTAGTCATCGGTTGATGGACACCTGGATTGTTTCCAACTTTTGGCAATTGTGTTATGTTAAATTGTTATGTGTTAAATTATGTTATGAACATAAGTGTGCAGATGTCTGTTTGTGTCACTGCTCTCAGTTCTTCTGGGTATATACTCAGTAGTGGTATTGCAGGGTCATGTGGCAAATCTATATTCAACTTCTTTAGGAATTGCCAAACAGTCCTCCACAGGGGCTATACCAACATCTCATATTCCCACCAAAATCTCATTCTTAATCTAATACAAATCTAATATTATGCCTGCTGCACCGTGTCCTGCTAGAAGCCACACTGTGATTCCGTTTATTGCATAAGGTGCTACGGCAGTTTTCAAAGTTCTATTGCTTACCTTTATGCCAAAAGGTAGTGATAATGGTAGCTTTTCTGATGCCTGTCCTCATTCCTCCACAGCTACAGTGATTGAAGGAAATAGTCTAGCTATATGTATATGGAAATCTTAAGACAGTAAAGGGCATCAGCTGATTATCCTGTATCTACCTTCGTTTTCCTAAACATGGTTGGAATGTCATTTAATTATGCTATTAGATTATATATGGTTGGAATGACATTTAATTACGCTATTAGATTATAGAAGCCTACTACTTGATAAAGTGGTTAAAGGAAAATGAGTAGCCAAATTCAGAAGCCAGGTGTATTTTACTGTAAAACATCAAGTCTTGATCAGAATGAAAATGTGTGACGTTGCGTCCTCCGTGGTTATTGACCAAAGTTCCTAAGTAGTTTTGAGAGCCATACTGGGTATTCCTCATTAACAGCATGGCCATTATGTCAGTGGCTGCTGATGTTTCCATACAGTGCCTTAAGATCTGGAACATTGTTATGAAAGGCAGATATAGTTGAAAAATCAGTGATGATAGAATATGTCAACACCACATTAAGTTAACTCTTGATTTATCTGAGATGTGGGAAATGAGGTAAATCTTAAAAGGAGGGTGTCATTTGGGAGACCTGACTCTAAACCCATGTGGAAGTTACAACTTCCTGCCATACTAAACAGACTGGTACCCAGAAGTCTAAGAATAACATTTGGGCATTTATCAGACAGATTTGGAGGTTTGATCATTTAATTGTTCTTTTCTGTGGCATAGATATAATCATCACCAAAAATGCCATCTTTGAGCTTTCAAGCATTCATCCCAGTTTCTAACCACTCACTAAATACCAGGTGGTGTTAAACAAAGCACCGCAGCATAGTAGTCATTTTTTAAGCCTCTTTACCATGTGGTGGTATCCTGGTCAGCTGGTGGCTTTCTGGGAGACGACCCAAGTCCTTTACTGCTATGTTTGTAGCTGGTTATTCCTTCCCATCTGCCTTGCTTTGTTTCTTACGAGAGGTTTACTCCAGATTTATCCCTTCTAAACTTCAGTATTGCCTTTTCCTGACATCCTCTTCAACTTTTTCTCTTTTTAAAGATCCTAAACCTGTTCTCTACCAGGCAAAACACACCAAACCCACAGTGTGGTTCACTATCTTAATGAGCATGTTCCCTGGTTGATAGTTAAAAAGTGTTAGAGGTTGACACGAAAATGGTATGATGAAGGAGCAAAGTCATTTGATCTTTTTCATTCTTTACTACCCTTAGCAGCGGTGGGCTGGAGAGCTGCCCATTTCACTCTTTAACAGATGAATTCTTGGTCTAATTTGCAGATGGAGTGGATGTACTGATGGGAAAAGTTCATTTTGAACTAAGCAGAGGGAATTATAAACTTTATTAAGCTAGCAATTAAAATGTGGACATTTGGCATTTAAAAGAAAGAAGTTTCCATTTAATTTAAAACTAGCAACTCAAGCTGTACTTATATGCTCATAAAAAGTGACCTCCTCCAAGCCCACTGCACCCTCCCTTGTATTCTTGTCGTGGAGAATTACAGTCTCAGGAATTTTGTCCCTGTGTTCTTAGGGTATTAGTGACTACTTTTTCGTTTTCTCCTTTTGTGTCAAAAACTCATGCTGCCAGCTATTTGTTTTACTTGCCTTGATCCAAAGAATGTTTTTATCAACAGAATGCTGGCTTTCAGTGCAAGGAATGTTAATATGTCCCCTCAACTGCCAAATTGGGAGAACAGTTTAATATGGTAGAGGGCAACTAGTGACATTATTCTTCTTGGAGTTTAAGTATTTACCATAATATCTGTAAGAGGGATGATGTTAAAATTAAAGCATTTAAAGCGTATTATCACATTTACCCTTAAAAATAGTTTAAGTGAATTATATAAGTATTTTAAAGAAGTCTAGAGGTTTCTAAACAAACCTCTAGAATATTTTCCTATCATGAGGATTTTCATAGAAAACATTATTCTTTTAAAGAAACATTTCCATGGCACAAAATCGAGCCATAATACTTCTTAGGATTTATGTTTACATTAAAGCTTGTTCATCTCATTAATGAACTACACAGATATGACCTTTTTAAATTTATTTTTTATTTTTTACCGGGAGGTTCCGGGGATCAAACCCAGGTCCCTCCATATGGGAGACGGATGCCCAACCATTTGAGCCACATCTGCCCTCCAGATATGACCTTTTTGATTTACTTTCTAAAATCAGCAAACATTGAATTCTGGCCTATTATGCTTTTAATGGTGTTTTGATCTTTAAAAAAAAAAAAAAAAAAAAATCCATTACTGCCAATCATTGCATGCTTTAAAAAAAATTTCCCAGATTGCTGCTGTTTGGATTTCAAAGTACTATTTCTAAGCGTATGAGAAAAACAAAAAGAGACAAACCACAACACCAAAAGAATGGAAATACAGAGTGTGGGGGTGGGGTGCTGCTGTCGCCATGGAGCCCAGGATTGCCTTTGTCAATCGACTCCTCCAGCAGGTGTCGCTGTCTGGCAGGGATGGTATGGCAGGGTGCAGTTCACCCAACAGACCATAAAAAGATTTTTCAGATACATCTTTAAGGAAGTTGTTTGGCATAAATTTATCAAAACACTTTTGGAAAAAATTTTATTGCTATATCATATTCCCCTTTTTTGCTCATGAATTGAAATTCACAGAAACTAACTTAAAGGAATTAATTTTGTGTTTTTGTAAAAGCCAGTATCTTATTGGAATGATGATAGGACTCCTGAATGCATAAAAGCCCTGCTTCACATTCTGGCTCTGATAGTTTCTAGCCATATGTAAGTTTTTCATCTTGCTTGTATAAGGTGGGCTTGATATCAGCTCTGTCATAGGGGTGGTGGTTAGGTTTAAATACGATGCTGTGGGGGAAGAGCTATGGACTAGAGTGGACTTGCTGGTATTGTTATAGACATGGTGATTCACGCAGTGGAAGTAATTACAACAGTGAGGTGGAGCCAGTGGCCCCGGACGCTTTAGGGACAGGGACAGGGAAAAGCAACTGTAATACAGGGGCTTTTTCAGGACTTGGGAATTGTCCTGAATGACATTGCAACGACGGATATAGGCCATTTTACATCAGCATATAACATGCAGAACTGTGTGGGAGAGAAGGTGGTCTACAAGGTGAACTATGGTCCATGCTTAGTGGCAAAGCCCCAAGATGTGTATATCCATTGCAGGTGATGTGCCACACTAATGAAAGATGTTTATGTGGGAGGTTGTGGGTGGTGTGGGAGGTGGGGCATATGGGAATCCCTACAATTTTTGTGTAACATTTCTGTAATCTAAGTATCTTTCTAAAAATAAAAAAAAATTATTATAAAAAAATAAATACGATTCTGTGGCAAACTTTCTCTGTAAGGGGCCTGATGGTAAATATTTTAGGCTTTGTGGGCCTTACAGTCTCTGTCACAACTACGCAACCCTGCCATTATAGCACAAAAGCAGCCATACACGTCATGTAAACAAATAAGCATGGCTGTGTTCCAATAAAACTTTATTTACAAGAATAGGCAGTGAACCAGATTTGGCTTTCAGGCATAGTTTGCCAAGCCCTAACCTAGTAGGTATTTCATAGAGTATAGTGGTTTCTATGTTATTAAGTAATATGCAGTAGCAAAATAAGCAATATCACAAAGTCATGTATGAATACATTTTTGGAGTAGTTAACAAAGTCCTTTGTTCCATACTTGCTGGCTGTGTGATAACAGACAAACCACTTTTGGTGTCTGGATTGTCCATCAACAGAACTTCTGATTCAGTATAATAGCTGTCTTTGGACGATAGGGATCGGGGCACAGGGGGTCAGGAAAATTAATATAAAAGGCTTTTATTAGCATGAATCCAACAGAGCAGAGTTGTCTGGGCTTGGTTTTGGTGCTGTGGCTATTTAAAAGGATGCCATTGTCTTCCATTCATTTAAGCTATCCATTTTTTTTTTAAGATTTATTTTATTTATTTCTCCCCACCCCCTTCTTGTTTTTCACTTGCTGTGTCTGTTCGTCTTATTTCTTTAGGAGGCACCGGGAGCTGAACTTGGGACCTCTGGTGTGGGAGGGAGGTGCCTAATCACTTGAGCCACCTCCGCTCCCTGCTTTGTTGTGTCTCTCATTATGTTTTTTCCTCCCCACATCTCTTGTTGCATCATCTTGTGTCAGCTCACCGCACCTGCCCATCGCATCAGCTTGCTGTCTTCTTTAGGAGGCACCGGGAACCTCTGCTCTCTGCTTTGTTGTGTCTCTCATTATGATTTTCTCTCTTGTGTCTCTTGTTGTGTCAGCTTGCTGCACCTGCCTGTAGCACCAGCTCGCTGTCTTCTTTAAGGAGGCACCGGGATCTGAACCAGTAACCTCCCGTGTGGTAGGCGGGAGCTCAGTCGCCTGAGCCATATCCACTTCCCTAAGCTGTCCATTTTTATCATTTTTCTTTCACTCCACAATATCAATCATATTTAACAAATACGTAATGAACTGAAATTCATTTGCAGGTTTCCAAATTTTGACAGTGGTCTTCTCTTTCAAGAATATCCAGACATAGTACATTCAGAGAGATAAACATTTTTCTTTCATTGTCTTGGTGAAATAAAACTGTGGAAGGGAATCCCAGGTCCCTGCTGAGTGCTCTCTAAGCTATAGGCATGTAGTTTTTTCCAGGAAGGAAGAGGGAAGAAAAAAAAGTCGAGGGAAGCTACCCTGTATGTCTTCCCATTTCCAGCCCTAATCTGAAATCAGCTATGATCAAGGCAAAATCAGATTAAAGTGGAGCCAGATAGTTTTACACATCCCCCTCCATATCTCCCTTAAAAAAAAAAAAAAAAAAAAAAAAAAAGGTGTTCTTTTTAAATAGTTCTTATTAAATAGCATACAATGAAAGTGAATTTGGGATGTTTCCTGAATATATATGTTAATTTAAAAATCGTAATTATTTTTAAACTTCCATAGTTATAAATACAGCATACTTTTTGTGAAATTAAAAAGATCCACTTATTAGTTTACATCCTTCTTGGGGATGACATTTTATATGTTCCACTATCATAATCTAATTATATTGGAAACTTTTCATGTCTGTATCTATAAACAGTGAACTCATGTACATTTATAATGTAGCTTACTGACTAATTCATTGTTGACCTTTTATTCAGGCCATTCTACAGATTTTTTAAACATGGCACTTGAATGTGGAATATTTAGCACCTACTAAGGAGACAGACGAATCTGGGTTTGAATCGCAGCTCTGACGCTTGTGGACTGTAGACCCAACACTTTAAAATATTTAACTGTGTTTTTAAATTGTTTTAATCACTCACCGAGAAAAAGCCAAGTCCTTAAATGAGTCCTTGTTTTAATTGTGATCAAATAGTATTGGTTTGTGTGTGCTGTTAAGCCAGTTCCTCTTAAGAGTATACATTGCTGGAGCCAGGAAGAGCCAGTTACTCAGCATATATTCAGTTGGATAATAAATGCTGGGCAGAAGCTAAGAAGAGATACCAGACAGGAACAGTATTAGATGGTAAAAAATTTAAAACATGTATATAGTTTAGGATAGATTTGGGAGAAGGTTGCTGTGCTTTTGAATTAACCCAGAGAAGTGTTGGGATTGATTTCAATAATTACTTCCTATTAAACAACAGAAGGGAAAAAAGTATTTTATCAGAAGGAAAAGTCTTGATTTGGAATACAAGGATAGTGGGTGAGGTGGATATGGTGCAAGCTTGTCTGAATGAGACAGAATATTGGTATCAAGAGAATAAATAAAGACCCTGTAGTATTGGCAAAGAGTTGGGGTTTTTAACACTTTTTTTTTTTTTTGTAAGAAAGTTTTAGTCTTATGGAAAAGTTGCAAGAATAGTATAACCCCCCCCCCCAAAAAAAAAAAAATAGTATAACCCAGCTTCCCCTTGAGCTCACATCTTAGGTTACCATAAACATTTGTCAACACTAAGGAATTAGCCTTGGTTCAGTATCATTAACTCTAGTACAGAACGGAGTTGGATTTTGCCTTTTTTTTTTTCCCCACCACCATCCTTCCTCTGTCCCAGGATCTGATTCTGGAATCTCACAGTGCATTTATTCATGTTTCTTTAGTTCCTCCAGTGTGTTCCTTCACCCTTCTTGTCTTTTGTGACCTTGACTTTTAGTTAATATGTGGTGTGGGTTGAATCATATCATAGAAAACACTGATGGAAAAAGTTAGTACCTCTCAATATAAAAGAAAAAAGAGGCGGTGGCTGCGTAAATATTAGATGAATGTTAGTACTCAGAGGACAACGGAAATATGTCTAAAATTCGATTCCAGTATTAAAGAAAATTACTTTGCTCACAAATACCAAATGTTATCAGTTTTTTGTTTTTATTTGTTCAATAAATAGAAAAGATATAGGAAAATAGAAAAAAAGAGCTCAAGAGAACTGTATTGAGCTCTTGGTTTATCAATTTTTTTTTCTTCTATAGCTCAGTCTTATTTTGGAGATTTTTCAAGTGTAGTATTTGAGACCTTAGTTTCTGATTGTCTTTAACAGAATGCCTCCTGCCTGCCTCTCCTCTTTTGAGGCTCTTTTCTTGTTCCCCATTCTTAACAAGCAGCCCTACCCATGCCTCCCTCCATCTGAGCTCCACTTCTCTGACTTCCTGTTGGACTTGGCACATTTTCTTCTCCATGTCATTCTCCTCAACTGGATCATAGCCTTTTAGTTGGTGGGGTCCCTGTCTTTTATATTCTTCACGGTGCTACCAAGCTTACAGAAAAAGGATTGCATTTTTTCCCCCCATTTGCAAAGCACTCTATAAAATACCCTCTTGGTTCTTTTTATTAGATGAAAAACAAAGATTCAGTTACGAGCGCTCTGGCTATGACATTGAAGAATCTGATGGCCCAGATGAGGACGAGAATGAAAACGAAGATGATGACGAGGACAGCCAAGCTGAGTCGGTGCTGTCAGCAGCCCCCTCGGTGACGGCCAGCCCACAGCACCTTCCGTCAAGAAGCGGCCTCCAGGACTCTGTGAGTGCCGACGAGGAGATCAGGACCAGCGGCGGCTTCTCCGGGGTGCACACGGACCCCATGGACATCCTGCCCAGAGTACTGCTCACCAAGATGACGGTGCTGAGCGCAGCACAGTCACCGTGCAGTGGTGAGACGGGGTCCCCAGAGAAGGCCAGGCAGCATGCCCCAGAAGAGGACGACGAGGCGATCACTTGTGTGGACTCTTCCAGGCTGCCCAGAGCTGCACCCAGGTCTCCATGGCGTCAAATGTCCATAGACTACCCTGAATCGAATGCAATTCTGAGTAGATCTGTGGGAGCAAAAGCTATTGTACAGGTAAATGACTGTTTTATTATTGTCCTTTTTTTTTTCCTTGCTTTTTTTCAGCATATTAAATGTGAGAGATTTAATTGCTTAAGAGGATAATGAATGTTCTTAGCAAATTAATTATGGCCAAATCAGTTTGCATAACATTATATAAAGATTTTTTTGTTATATTTAGGGACAAAGGGCATTCACATCCTTTGGAGCCTTGTTAGGTATTTTAATCAGAGTTCACTTATTGTAAATCTGAAGGACCCAAACGGTTCTTGAAAAATAATACCTATTTATTATTGTTTTTTAATTTTGAAATTAAAAATGTTTGCTTCCGATGAGAACGTGAATCCCAGGATTTATTTATTCATGGCTTATCCTGAGTAGTTTTTCCACTGGTAATGAAGTGATGATCCACACTAAATTATGCAAACTTTTCATACTTTGCTTCCATTGGCAAGGAAGCTACCAAATTCTATAGCAAAGCTAGTGTGACCTAAAAAATGTATTAGGAGAAGTTTGCTTTGCTCGAATGATCAAATTGCTGCAGGAGCAGCTTGGGAAACATTCCTGCCCAAACCTAGCCCAGCGCCAGACACAGGCCTCCAAAAGGCCTATAAAGTGCTCTGAATGACTCCTGATTTTACTCCTGACTGTCCAATGAGGAATGGTTGGTTGTGTTTGGAATTCATTCTTCTTTTGTTGATAGTTCTTATATCTCTAGTATGTGTTGAATATTGTAATAGTATTTATTTCTGAAAAAGCTTGGATTTCTGCAGTCTATCTAGCGCTTAACTCACTATATCTCTCATATCATCTAGAAAAAGTTAATATTTAGATAATAATCTTGAAGTGGAAGGGACGATGGGCAAGATTTATCCCTTGCAATTGTATTTCATTATTTTAACATTGGTTCATCCATGCTTTAAGCAACTCTCTTCCAAAGTCTCTCCTGTACCTACCAATACCTAGAACCATATTTGGTTTTTAGTAACATTTTAGAAACTTACTGAACATATAGAAGGATGGATGGATGGACGGACGGGTGTTAAAGACACGAATCCCTACAGATCTTTTTCTTAATGACAGGTCTTAATTTCAGAAATGAATGTGAATTTTTTCTGTGAATTTTTCCTCCTTGAGTTGATACTCAACAGCCACCTAATATGTCAGTGACTCCTAATCTTTAAAATGGTCTGGAGCCGGTGGTACCAGCAATGACAGCAACTACGACAACGAGCGAGTGTTGTGGCCACTGCACAGGATTGTTCTCAGTATCAAATGAGATGATATCTAGGAACTTGTTTGAAAAATGCCAAGTGCTCTACAAAATGTGTTGCTGTTATTTGAACTAGAAAATAAAAGGAGTAAAGATGTAACAGGTTATTTTAGTTGTAAGTTTATTTTTAAAAATCAAAACGCAACTTTATAGCAAGCTTATAATAAAAAAAAATTAAAAAAAAAAATGTACATATTTTACCTCATCAGGAAGAACAGGTTTTACACCAGCATTTTAACAATTCCCCTACGATGCTTTGCTTCATTTTCTCCAAGGAGAAATAAAGGATTGCGTGCTCTTGTCTTTCAGAATGCATCATCTGTGAGACTGCCTCCTGTAGCTGAGCCCAGCCCCCAGACAGCAGTAGGGGCTCCTCCTGGGACCTCGCCTCATGCTGACACTCAAGAACAGAAACAGCAAACGACGTTACAGCCGACTGCAGGCTTGCCTTTGCCCCACACTCATCTGTTTAGCCACCTCCCGTTGCATTCCCAACAGCAGTCAAGGACACCTTATAATATGGTTCCAGTTGGGGGCATCCAAGTGGTCCCCGCCAGCCTCACATACTCTACGCTGGTACCCATTCCAGCTGGGCCTATGCAACTTACGATCCCTGCCGTCAGTGTGATTCATGGAACCATGGGCACTCCTGGGGACACCATCACAGATGTTTCCAGCACTGCGGATCCCATGGGAGTGGCTGATGTAAGCAGTGTTGTGCCCTGTATTCCCATTGGCCAAGTCCGCGTACCTGGCCTTCGGAACCTCGGGACCCCGGGTCTGCAGCCACTTCCGTCATTAAGTATGGACACGGTCAATATTTTAGGCCTAGCCAACACGAGCATGACCCCGCAGGGACGTCCACCAGGACTCGCTCTGAATGCTGTCGGCTTGCAGGTTCTAACTGCAAACCCTTCCTCACAAAACCACCCCAGTCCTCAGGCACACATTCCCAGTCTCCAGATTGTGAACATCGCATTGCCTACTTTAATTCCCTCCGTTGGTCAAGTACCTGTAGATGCACAGGGAACTCCTGAAATACCAGCCTCCCAAAGCAAAGCACGGGAGATGCACCCTAAGCCCACGTCGGGAGTCAGTGCCAATCAGGTCAGCAGTACTGAATCTCCTCAGGGGTCACCTCAGGTCCGGCGGGAAAATGCAAAAAATCTAGATCCATCTGTCCCGGCAAGTGACCAGGTGAGGCTCGATGACCCAAAGGAAATGGCCATGGACAGGGCTGCCTCAGTCAATCACCTGAAGCCAAAGCAGGAACTCGCCTCCACCCCGGGCAAGCGAGTGTCCGCGTGTGAGCCTCTGCAGGAGGCCCAGCCCCATGTCCGTGCAGAGCCCTCAGGCCACCAGGCTCATTCTCCAGATGGACAGGCGCACCGGCCTGCTGGGTCACCCCGGAGGCAGGTCACCATGCAGTTCAGTGATGCAAGCAGCGATGACGATGAGGACAGGCTTGTAATCGCAACCTAGTGGCTTTTATATTTTATTTTATTTTTATAACACTTAAAGGTTTTTTTGAAAACCCTCCTTTCCTTAAGCACATTTTTCTGACATAAACTCATTACTAATCTTTGTGCAATCATGAACTTTTGACCAATAATTGTTGTTTTGTGTCAGCTCCAGCCATTTTTGTACATGTTGTATAGACAATTGTGCCTTTTAGGAGTTTTATGTTTAGAAACTGTACAGATTGTTGAATACCTATATACATAAAATATATATTATATATGTATATGAAAACCAGGTAGTTATTTGTGTTTAGTAAGAAAAACCTGTCAAATCACATGATTAAATTATATGTTGCACTGTTAAATATGAATTTTTATGGTTGTGGGGCAGAGTTTCTGTGTACAAATTAGTATGTAAACTCCATATTTATTGTATTCAGATTAGTCTTTGAAAATGGGTCTGTCCTTCTTGTGTAAGACAGTAACTTTACACTTCAGATGGATTTTCTGTGTTATGAAATGTTTCAGTAAAATGTTGTTTACTGACTTTACCATTGTTTTATTTGTGCCTTCTTTATGCCTTCTAGTGATCAGTCATTTGTGTTCAGAAAATAGCACTAGATTATATTTTTTACACACTTGCCCCACCCTTATTTTTGAGAAACGGAGGCTTTGGTGAAGTGGTTTCTACCATATGAAACTGTAACTGAAATCCATGCAAATGAGAGTGCAGTTTTTCTTTTTTCTGAGGAATAATTTTGTAGTTATTAACATATTAAAAGATTCAGTGTTTAAGAACATTTTTCTGTAAGTAAATATAGCATGCAATCTGAAATGGGCAAAACTTCTAAATTTCTGGCAAAAGTAAAATAAGTGACAACCTTCCTGAGAGCTTGGCTTGCACAAAGCGCACACGACCCCGTTCCCCCTCGGACTCTGACTCCAGCTTTGTTCGCTGTAGAGGGGCTCTGCTTCCTCCCAGTCCTCCTTGTTCCCTGCAGAGAGGTTTGCCTGATACCAAAGCATAGAGGATCCAGGACTTACTTATGGAAGAACCGAACTTTCAAATTACTTAAGTGACTCTGTGGAAATGACTCATTCCTGTCCCAGGCAGTTAACTGCCCTTACTCACTGAGAAAAACGGGGGTGGAGGGTGGATACTGTGGCCGTAATTCCCGCTGCAGTAATGTGCAGTATCACAGAGCATCGCAGGTGATAGCTTAGTGAGAAAATGTTTTCATGTTGGAATTTGAATGACACTGAGCACATCATTAAGGAATTTTTCAGGGGCCTCTGTAAAACTTAATTTGTGGAGATTTAAGGGGAATGAAGTTGGTGAGACAACAGAACATGGGTAGAAGTATTCTGAGGAGTTTGGAGACCCACTGCTGGCCCGCTCCTGCTTCTCATCTGTGACTAGGCAAGGCACCTGGCATCTGGGTGCCTGCATGACCCAGTCTCAGTTACCATCTCCAGGATGCACTCCTGCTCCGGCATCTGGGGTGCTTTAGGTGCATGCTCCAGTTGACAGTGACTTTTTTCAGAAACAAATTTCCACAGAATAAGTAACAAAATTCTCAAAAACAGTAAAACTACAATTTATATTCTGGAATAGATTCGGAAAAAGTTCCATAAACTTAGAGGAATGACATGTACTGCTCTTATCAATATAACTGTTGAAGTCCATTATATGTCAAATTTCTCAAAATTACTAACAAATTTTAACTTCATGTCATGCCTTTGCATTATGCTTTTATTGCCTAAAAGTTTCAGTCTAATAAATATTCTTAATTCCATAATCATATTTTACGTACATGATTTCCCTAAATTCAAAATTAATGGTCAGAATTTCAACATTGAATTTTTTTTTTTTCAGTTTGTATAGAACTTTCCCAATTTGAAGAACTCCTACATTTAACCAAATCTAAATGTTTGGATAGGGTTGGATGTTCCCTTGAAAATGTCATAATGCTGTAATATACCTTAAGCTTATGTTCACTTGGCTTTTCAAGATTCACTGTATTATACACACATCTTAAATATTAGTGACTTTTCATGCTTTTTTAAATATTTTGCTAGTATTTGAATATGCATATATTTAAATAGGAAACATTACCAAAATCGGAACCTTTTTTTTTTTTTTTTTTTTTTTTTTTACCGGGAGGTCCCGGGCATTGAACCCGGGCCCCTCCATATGGGAGATGGATACCCAACCAGTTGAGCCACATCCGACCCCGGAACCATTATATTTTGAAGTGAACAAAGCACATAAGGAATTGCCATACTTGGTTGTGAACTGTTTCTCCACAGTCATCTTTCCCTGAAGAGCACTATCTGTCTGATCTTCCCAAATACAAAGGACTTGCAAATAATATAATTCAGAGAACTGATGAGACTATATTTGACTTTTATTCTATTGTACTGTCATAAAAGGCCCAAGTCAGTACAGGACTAGAGCACAATGATGTAGCAGGTCTATTAGATAAAATTATTGGCAAAAAAGGTAAAAAGCATAATGTGAAGCAATTTCAGTGTCAGTCTTGTATGAATCTACTGTAGTGTTACCATCAGAAGTGCTGGATGCAGGTAAAGACCCGAAGGTCATTTTTCTAGTTTTCAAAGGTTACTACATCTGCTTTATGAAAATGTGTTATAAGTTAATATAATTCAAAGAAATTATTTTCATTCCCCAAACTTTAGGCCGCAACAATTATTTCTTTCAGAAGGCTAACTAACAGAATATTTAAGATATCAAATATTGCCCTTTTTTATTTCATAATACAGCCATGATTTTCTTTTCACAGAAACAGTATAAACAGTTTTCTCATTCATTAATCCTTGACCTGAGTAAAAATGATGGCACATAACAAGGATTATGGAGTAAGATCATATTTGTGTAGGAAGACGGTCAAAGTAGTTAAGATTTCTTAGGTCTAATACAACATCAATGCTCTTCTTGACTTTGTTTTTAATCTTACATCCCCCTACCCTGTCCCGAGATGGCTCCCTCATCAGTTTGCTAGTTTTTTTTCTTGCTGTTTGCACTTGTCTGCTTATTTTTGCTCATCTGCTTGTTGTCTGTTTTATTTTTTTTATTTATTTATTTTTTATTTACGAGGCACTGGGACCTCCCATATGGGAGGCAGGCACTCAACTGCTTGAGCCACATCTCCTCCCTGCTGGTTTGTTTTTGCTGATTGCTCATTTTTTCTCACTGTCCACTTGTTGGGCTTTTTTATTGCTTGTTATCTGCTGATTGTTTCTGCTCAATGTCTGCTTGTTGTTTGTCTTCTTTAGGAGGCACCAGGAACTGAACCTGGGACCTCCCATGTGGGAGGCAGGTGCTCACTGCTCGAGCCACATCTGCTCACTTAACCTTACGTTTTGAAATCAATATTAAGCAATTCCAAAAAGATGGCTTTCATTAGAGTAATTTTATCTCAAAAACCATCTCTAAGCTCTGAACACAAGATGCTGAATCTCCCTAGGAGCAGAGTCTTCTCCTAACCCAGCCTCCCATGACTTTGGGGAATTATCTACTAAATAGTCAATGAAGCCTATTGGATATGTATTTATATTTTAATGATAATCACTTCCTGCTATCATTACCAAAAAAAAAAAAAAAAAAAATGGAGAGGACAAATGTAAAGCAAGAATAAGAAAATATTTTTCTCTACAAATTGGAAAATCTGAAACAAGGCATTTACTTCACAAATATGCTATTTGGGAATTTAGTTCCTCACACACACACACACATGCAGTTCATCTGAAACCCTGCATGTACAAGGTTCGGTGCAAGGCACAAAGTAGGTACAAATGTTAAGCCAGAGACAGAACCTGCTCCAACTGTTCACTATCCTCTGAATCAGGCTCAGGCCCAAAGAAGACTCTCAGGCCACTGAAATCCAGTAATGATTTACATTCCAACTAAGTACACTATTATACAACATACAATAGAAAGAGAAGGTATGCCTTCTACTTCTAAGCAACATCCCAGCTTAAGGTTTAGGGTGTACAGAGAATGATATTAGACCATATATAGCTTAGAAGCCACCGACCCAAGCATTGTGAAAATTAAGAAAGCTATTGTCTTTAGTAATCAAAGATTGATTACTTTAGAATAGAGGTGATGCTAAGCCATGGAACAAAACCAGCAGAAGGTTGAGATGAGTGTTATTGTTTAAAATTTTTCCACTAAAATTTACTCAGACCTTCAACAGATAATTATTTAATACCAACAAGGTAGAAAGCTTTTTGGCATAGGGGAGCTAAGCAAATTATACGGTGTGTGCCCCGCAGGAGCTTAAGTTAGAGTAGAGGAGTTAAGTGTAAGACGCAGAGTTATCTTGAGTGGCAGAAAGATGCAGTAGTAGTGCAAACGAGAGCTGCTGGCTAAATAATCAGGGAACACTATTGAGAATGTGACATTTAAGCAGGCCTGGAAAGGCCATTATTAAGCAGAAACAGTAAATGGTAATGATATAAGGAATATGAAGGGGAACCATTATTTATCCCTACTGTGTGCCATTTATAATATCATTTAATCCTTCCAAGCAGGTATTAGTCTCCCCATTTTATGGGCAAGGGGGCTACATCTCACGAATGTTAACGAAACCTCGTCTGCAGGCACTGGAAACCAGAATTGCTAAACATGATAGCACTGCACATAAGCAAAGGTGCAGGAAACATGGAGTATGGAGACAATGGGAATAAACAAAATATAATTGGGATTTAGCAGGACATTTGGTAAAGCCATGATGATAATATGGAGAACAGGAGCTGGACTTAAGGACGATGAATGCTATGTTGGCTCTTCAGGTGGAAGGGACACCCCTATGGGATCAGAGTAGCGTAAGGAAAGGCGCACAGACCTTGGATTCCAAGGACCTTCTTCATGTCATTTCTTTAATGTGCTAATAATTTATGAGGGAGAAGGAAGGGAAAGGGGTCAATAACAGGACAGCAAACGTGAGGAGAAGAGAGAAGCAATGCAGGGAGGGACAGAAAGCAAACCCAAGTTAGCCATTGCCAAGCTGGCCACTGTACCTTTTCTTTTCTTTCTTTTTTTTTTCCTCTTTTTTATTTTTCTTTCTTTCTTTTCTCTTTCTTTTCCCCTATCCTCACCATTCCAGCCTCTTAATTCATTCTCTATATATTTTTTATGTATTCTGTTTCTTGTATCATTTTTTCTATTCCATTTTCATTATCTTATTCCTCTGTGCTTCTTACTCCTCTGTACCTTTTCTTTTTAATTGGTAGACTCAATAACATCCTAGGACACATACATTTGACGACCCAAAGAGATTGCGGTTCAAGACCCAAAAAGATTTGACTAACTGGGGAGACGGGCTGAATGTAAGACAGAATTGAACAGGAAAACCTAAGCTCTGGCCCTTGGGTTGAAAAATTAAACTATATTAAAAAAGCAGTTTCAATTATAAAAAGTTCACTATGTGTCCTCCCCCACCCCAAGTATAATCTTGGGGATGTTAGAAACACGTAATTTAGACCCACGTTAAAGATAGCCACACTTTATTCCCTTGTGATCAGAGTGTCACTGGCATATTCTCCATAACTGGGAATTCTGGACTCCAAGTCTGAAAGAGGATGTAGACAAATGAGCACATTTTGAGGCCATCAGGACCTGGAGGCCAAGCCTTAGTAAGAGGGCAGGGAGGCAGGACAGCCTGGCTCATACGTTACAAAAATCAAGAAAGCATCTTAGTAGAGTCATAAGCAGCCGAACTAAATAAGAAAGTTGTCTTTCAGTGGGGATAAAGAGTTCATGGGTGATGAAAGAAGGGAAGGCTATTGTGAGGGAAATTCTATGTCCCATTAGCTTTGGGTGTAAAACTAAGATTAACGAGACTTCTGGAAAGATGGCGTTGGAATAGGTAGGCAGGGCTCGACTCTCTCACAAAAACAACAGAGGAAGGGCAAAAAGCTGTCCTAGGGACCTGCTTTGGGGGTCTGCAGACCAGGAGAGTGCTGTGCACCCCTGAGGAGGGCAAGGTACAGAAAGACGAAGAAGCCGAAATGAAAACCCTGAGTTACTACCAGGAATAGCACCCAGCCCAAGCCTGAAGGTGAACTGTCTGAATAAAACCTGTGGCTCACTGCAGCCAACTGAGAGGAAAACAGGTATTTTCCTCCCTGGGAAGAGGGTGGATACAGCAGAGGGGGGAGAATGGTTTCTCTTCAGCGAACTTGGCCAGCAGAGCCCACTTTGAATTTCAGGTCTGGCCAGACCAGAATCACGGGCAAGTGGATGTTGAGACACTTCCATGGAAAGAGTCGTTGACACGCGCCATCTGCTGGCCATCCATAAAACTGCAAGAAGAAAAACTGCTTTTATGTGTCTCTTGTTCCAAACTCCTGGGAGCGGATCTGCACCCCATTAGTGAGTCTTGGACCTATTTTGATAACTTAAGCTGGGCAATTTTGGAGACTTATGATAAATTGAATAAAAAATCAAGAGCCATGAAACAAAACTACTAGGCAAGAGAGAGAAATTGAAGAAGTAAAACTGTTGCTATTCGCTGATGGTATGATCCCATATCTAGAAAATCCCAAAAAAATCCACAACAAAGCTACTAGAACTAATAGATGAGTTCAGCAAAGTGATGGGATTCAAGATTAATATGCAAAAGTCAGTAGCGTTTCTATACACTACAGATGAGCAATCTGAGGAGAAAGAAAAAAAAAATTCTATTTACACTAGCAACTAAAAGAATCAAATATTTAGGAAAAAACTTAACCAAGGACATAAAGGATCTGTATTCAGAAAACTATAAAACATTGCTAAAAGAAACCAAAGAAGACCTAAATAAATGGAAGGACATTCTATATTCATGGTTTGACTAAATATAGTTAAGGTATCAATTGTACCCAAAGATGATTTATAGATTCAATGCAACCCCAATAAAAATCCCATCAGCCTTTTCTCAGAAATGGAAAAGCCAATTATCAAATTTATTTAGAAGGGCAAGGGATCCCAAATACCCAAAAATGACTTACAAAAGAACAAAATTGGAGGACTCTCATTTCCTGACTGTAAATCATATTACTTAGCTACAGTAGTAAAAACAACATGGGACTGGCATAAAGATAGACATATTGACCAATGCAAATGAATTGAAAACTCAGTAATAGACCATCACATCTATGGTCAATGGTTTTTTATTTTTATTTTTTTGGTCAAGTGACTTTTGACAAGACTGTCCAGCCCACCTAGGTGGGCCAGAACCATCTATGCAACACATGGTGCTGGGAGAACTGGAAAGCCATATCCAAAAGAAAGAAAGAGGTCCCCTATCTCACACCTTATGCAAAAATTAACTCAAAATGGATCAAGAACTTAAATATAAAAGCTACAGCCATAAAACTTCGAGAAGAAAATGTAGGGGAACATGTTCAAGATCTTGTGGTAGGCAGTAGTTTCTTAAACCTTACACCCAAAGCACAAGAAACGAAAGAAAAAAAAATAAATGATATCTCCTCAAAATTAAACACTTTTGTTCTTCAAAAGACTTTATCAAGAAAGTAAAAAGGCAGCCTACTCAATGGGAGAAAATATTTGGAAATCACATATCTGACAAGGGTTTTGATATTCATGTTATATAAAGTGATCATACAACTCAACTACAAAAAGACAAGCAACCCAATTAAAAAATGGGCAAAAGACTTGAACAGACATTTCTCCAAAAAGGAAATACAAATAGTCAAAAAGGACATGAAAAAGTGTTCAACGTCTCTAGCTATTAGGGAAGTGCAGATCAAAACTAAAACGAGATATCATTTTACACCTTATAGAATGGCCATCATAAAAAAAAAAAAAAACAGAAAAATACAAGTGCTGGAGAGGATATGGAGAAACAAGAACACTCGTTCACCGTTAGTGGGAACGTAGAATGGTGCAGCCTCTGTGGAAGACAGTTTGGCAGTACCTTAAGAAGCTGAATATAGAACTGCCATATGATCCAGCAATCCCGTTACTAGGAATATTTTCAGAAGAACTGAAAGCAAGGATGCAAACTGACATATGCACACTGATGTTCATAGCAGTATTATTCACAACTGCCAAAATATGGAACCAGCTCAAGTGCCCATCAAATGATGAATAGCTAAACAAAATGTGGTATATACATACAACGGAATACTATTCAGCTGTAAGAAGAAATGAAATCAGGATGCAAATAAGAACATGGATGAACCTTGAGGCTATTCTTATGTTGAGTAAAATAAGCCAGACATAAAAGGATAAATATTGTATGGTGTGGCAGTTTGATGTAATTATGAATTCCAAAAATATAATTGAATCATGCTTGTAAACTGATCTGTTAATCTGGGCATGATTAGGTTAGGATTAGGGTGTTGAACCCCACCCCTTGGTGGCTGGGGAATTGAATATAAAAGGCAAGGCAAAGGACAGTTGAAGCAGTCTTTTGAGGAGCAGTTTTGATGTTGGAAAGAAGGCCCCAGGAGAAGAGAAGCAAGCCGTTCGCCTGATCGTCTACAGCTGACCTTGTGGAGGAAACAGGCGCTAAGCCCGGAGAGAAATGCAGCCCTGGGAAGAGAGGAACCCAGAAGCCTGAACCCTGGCAAACGCCGGCAGCTGTCTTGCTCCAACACGTGGCAATGAACATTGGTGAGAGAAGAAACTTAACACTTTATGGCCTGGTATCTGTGAACTTCTACCCCAAATAAATACCCTTTATAAAGACCAACCCAGTTTTGGTATTTCACATTAGCATCCCTTTGGCTGACTAATACATATGGTCTCACCAATATGAACTAAATATGATGAGTAAACTCATGGAGGTAAACTCTAGAGGATAGGTTACTAGGAAATAGAATATAGGTTGAGAATGGGAGCAACTGTTCAATGTATGTAGAATTTTTAATAAGGTTTATTGTAAAAATGTGGAAATGAATAGTGTTGATGGTAACACATTAGAGTGAGTATAACTAACACTGCTGATTTATAAATGAGATTGTGGCTAAATGGGATAGTATTTGGACATAAATGTCAATTGAAAGGAAACTAGGGAATAATCTAGGGTATGTGTAACAGTAATTATGGTGGTGGATGAAGACTGTGGTTAATAATATAAATATAAGAATGCTCTTTTACAAAGTGTTAAGAATATGGTGATATATGGGAAAATTACAACTAATGTAACTTATGGACGATAGTTAACAGTAATATTGTAATATTTTTGCAGCAATGGCAAAGAAGATATTTCAATTCTAAGAGACAACTATTGGGAGATATAAGGGAGTATGGGATTTTTCCTTTTGGAGTAATGAAAACATTCTAAAATTGACTGAGATGATGACAGCACAACTCTGTGATGAAAATGTGAGCCACTGAGGCTATACTTTGAATGGATTGTAAAAAACATGGGGCTGTATACAACAGAGAATCTGGTGGTGGAAGATGGACTATGGTTAACAAGACAAATATAAGAATGTTCTCTTATGAACTGTATCAAATGTATAATACTAATCCAGGGTGTTAAAAATCGGGTGGGTTGAGGAAATAATATAGCAAATGTAAGATATGGGTTATATTTAGTAGTTTTTTTATTGTTTTTTTATTTTATTTTTTGTTAATTTTTCTTCTTTTTAGTAGTAATATTTTGATGATGCTCTTTCATAGTTTGTAACAAATGTTTCACAACAATGCAAGGTGTGGGTGGTGGGGTGATGTATGGGAGCCTTGTATGATGATATGCATGTTTGTTTTCTAAGTTCACAACTTTTACTATGCACTTGTTTACATATGTTTATATATGAACGATGTAACACAATATAATTTTATTTAAAAGATGAATAAAAAAAAAACAAGATTAACCTCACAGCAAGCAGGTAGTGGGACTCCATGGTTCATAAAACTAAAATTAGTATTTGCATAATAACCAGACATAAATATGGAGGAAAATATTTAACTCCAGTGAGACTGCAAGATTAAAAATTCTAGATGTATTCATTTCAATCCTATAAAATATATCAGAATCAGGAAGAAATGCTTAATTGTTCTTCCCTCCACTTTATTCTAAAGCAAGTTCTGAGTGAACACCAGCCCCAAGAGTTGGGATTCTGTGGGCTGGCTCTGCTCAGGGCAGGCAAATAGAAGCTCAGAAAAGCCCAAGCCTCCGTTAGCAATCCAGCCACATTCTAACACCAGGGAGAGGAAGCCAGCAGGTATTTCTCAGAAAGTCAAGAATCAAGTTTTGCCCATTTTGTTGCTTGGGCCTTTTAACACAGAGTTACAATGAAAAGCCCCTGTGTCACTTAACAAATGTTTTCTAATTAATTTGCTTTTTGTTCTCTGAGATATTAGGGCTGTCTCATTCCATAATGCTGGAGGGTTTCCTTAGAATTTAGGATTTATTTCAGCACACTGGAAAATTAGTCTTTTGAGGCCCTCCACGGTATGATGGTATCGGATGGAGGTGGGGACTGTAATGCTGGGGTAATGAAGAAAGAACGTAATTTAAGGATTTAGGTGAGTTTTTAATTTACTTTTCTACCACCAGGCCATATACTTAGTTCTGGAAAAAATACCTGTTTTAGGTAATTATTATGAAACATCAAAACATATGAAAATGTCCTGGATTAAAGGGATATAATAAATCCCTTTAATCAAAACTAGGTAAATTTTCTTACTTAAACTACCTGGTATTCTTGCTAGATTTAAGTTTTGAGATTATATGCAGGTCACGTCCCATTGGTCTGATAGTAGAGATTATGAACCAGGCCCATTCCATGTAATGCAGTATTTCTCATGCTAATGATTACAACAAATACTACATGGTGTGATCCCCATTTTATGGATGAAAGAATTACTCAGGGTTACAAAGCTAGTTAAGTAGTCAAGCTGGATTTAAAACTAGGTCTGTTTTTTCCACTGTGCCAGGCTGCTTTGCTTTTCAGGAATGATTTGAGGTAATTGAGTTGAACTGTATTTGTTCCTAGGTGAAAGTCTACTTAGTATTCATAAAGCATTCCATTCAAATTTCCTACTGAAATGAGTATGTTCAGTTCCATGTATAGTTGTATAGAAAATAAATTTTTATCACCTTTTGTGATGCCCTTTCTCATAGTTGATTATTATAAGAGGAGCCATAAAAATATTTAGTGAGGAAACATTTAATTTAAATAGCAGGAGAAAAAATGGCAATCTAAAGTGACAATTCTAATAAAGCATAAAACAAATAAATTTCCAAAGTTTATCAGGTGTCAATTATGAATCATTATTTAGAAAAATGTCTTTGTAACATCTTTCAGTCTTATGATGATAAACGTTAGATTGAATGGAGGAAATCTGAGCATGGATTTGTATTGTTTGGGGGAAAATACATGGTTGGAATGCAGCATAACATAATATCATAACCTCTATGAGTTTGTTCATTTCAGAAATATGTCCTAAAAGAGAGCAATTTTCTAACACTTTTGATAGAGAGGATAATTTTCAAAACATATTTTTCCTAGGAGAGGGACATCAAATTGTACTGCTTTTTTATGTGCAGATTTAAATGTAAGCAAAGATAGGACTTTAGAAGGAAATGGATATATATATATAAACTATTTACAAGAACAGTAAAAGAGAAAGAAAATCTATTTATTAAATGATTCCATTTCTCAGAATAAACCAATAGAAGCCACTAAATAAGACTGACTTAATCTGTTTACTCTCCTCCTTCTAATAGTTACTTTTGGTTTCAGGAATATAAAAATGAATAATTAGATACCTTTTATGATGTCTCTCTATTTGTGGGTTTTAAAAAGATATGTAATGAAGACAATAGATATTATTATACAGTTGGTTTTGCTTGATATAAGACATCTTTCATTTGTTTTCAGTTACTCGAAAGACAGTATTTTTAGTTATTTACCTATGAATGTTGCCAAATGAGATCTAAGGAAACCATGTTAGGTGAAAGATAACAAGGCTTTACATTCCTCAAGTTCAGTCATGGGAAGAAAAGCCAGCTTTGGGGTCAGTCAATTAGCCAGGAATGTTTAGTTTTCTTTGGTAATAGCAAGGTGTATTTTGCCCAGTAGGGTCAAATGTTAAGACTGGTTTTGTTTCAGAAGTTGTATCCTTTGATACATTTGAATTAAGCTATTCCCACATATGGCACAGTGAAGATTTTTGGTTATTTCAACATTCAACTAATATTTCCTATGAATAGTTTATAATAAATCATGTACAATCCCTGTAATTAATGATTGAAAGGTCCAGTTTTCATTAAAAGTATGCCAATTATTCTGATCAAATAACTTACATCACTTCATAGTCTCCATGGGGCTTCCAACCTTTTGATTTTATAATCCTGACAATTAGAAATTAAATTTCAAAAACTAATCTACAAGGAGAAAAATAAAATAATTAAATTTTGTTTTTTAAAAAATTAATTTCAGACCAAAATCAATAATGGCTTTTCTTTGTTAATGGTCATCAAGTCAAATATTTAATAAAAGAAACTTAAAAAAAAAATTTTTTTTTTGTTTGGTCTCATCCTCTGTTGGAAGTAGTTGAAAAACGTTCAGTACGTGGTACACCAATTCTCTTTGATGATTAAGTAGCTCTAGCTGCCTTGAGGTCAGTTCTCTAAGGCTCTTTAATGGAGATAAAGATCAGAACTGACACATGGACCCCAACAACCTACCCTGGAAAGTGTTTTGTTTGTTTTGTTTTGTGACTAAACAAATTCCTGAGAACACTTTGTTGTCATTTTCTAAATCCTTCAAAAAATATATAGGTATCTATAGGGATTTGGAAGATAAAACAGATTCAGGAGTCAAAACATTTAAAGTTGCTGTCAGAGGTAGATTCACACATTCTTTGTAGTTTCAGCTGGAAATAGAGAAAATATTTCATATAAACTTTCATTATCATTTCTTGGAGGCACTTAAAGCTTTTGTTGCTGTTGTTTTTATTGTAGCTATTTAAATAGCTCTTTCTTCAGCAACCTTTATTTGATGTGTAAAACCTGTACATTTCTTTTAATTCAGTGCATAGTTAGGGCCACCTGGATATGTTCACTGGAGTGTAGTCTTCCTGAACTTTAGTTCAAATCTGCTCAAGGCTCATTTTAGTGGCCATAGAGTGTACCCCTAACTATTGTAAATTGTCTCACAAATTGATGACCAACTGGAGTACGGACAAGAGAGAATGGATATGCAAAAAATATTTCAAGATACATAATCTACATTGCAACAATACTGTTATAGATGGTGCTGTTTTCTATTTTATCTGTCAAATCAAAGCATGGGCTTAATTTTGGGTTCATATGTTTAAGTATTGCCTATGGAAACAAGTAACACAGTGCTTAAGAACAGACTGCTTAAGTGCAAATCCCAGGTTCACAACTTATCAGCTAGTGGTCAAATTACTTATACTCTGGCATCAGTTTCTCATCTATAAATGAGGGCAAAAGTAAGCACCACCCCAGTGGGCTTTGTGAAGATTAAGGCAGAGAGTGTGTAAAGTAGTTTACAAGTCCTGGGGCATAGCAATGTCTGGATAAATGTTGGCATGAATTACTAGATATTTTCAATAGTTTTTAATTCTTTGCAATAGGACAGGTACTAAAATTCATCTAGCAAACACCTATGTTGCACCTACCACCTGCATGGCCACAGTCAGATTTTTATCAGTAAGTTTAAACAAAACAAAGCAAAACACTTAGACCCTGTTTTTTAAGGCTGTGCTTTGTTTAAAATGTTTTCTAAGTATTTTGCAGGAAAAAAAAAACAGAGAAGGCAGGCGAAATAGAATGAATAAACTAAACAGGACATTTCTGACAGGTTAGGTGGATGTCTCTTTCTAAAGTTCGAAAAAGTGGAACTCTTCCTGCCCATTCTCAAAGAGAAGGTGGACCACCCCCTGGCAGAAGACTGTGTGGAATATCTGCAGACAAGGAAGCACAGTTGTGGAGGGCAGGTACACATCTCCCCAGTCCTCCTGCGGTTGGCTCTCTCCCCATTTTCTCCCCATTTTCCAGATAAGGTGGTACAGGGTTGAACCTAGCAGGGAGTGGGCTGGGAGAGGAGTTTTCTTCTCAAAGGACCAGAGCTGGGCCTCCATGGAGCCAAGGCCTGCCCAGGGACAGAGCGTGAGAACAGTCAATCCCCCTGAAGTTACGAGGAGCCCAAGTGCAGAATAAGGCTGGTGCCCTCCAGGTCTCCACCTATGCTGGAATTGAGGCTGCTCTCCTTTGCCAGGCAACTTCAGCATTCCACCCAGTTGGGTTGAGAGGATATCCGAATCAGAGAGTTAGGCTGTGATTGGAAATAGCTGATAGAGAGGTATATGGTTTGATTCTAGGTAATCATATTTTATATTTTTTAACTTGAATATTGTCCTAGTTTCCTAGGGCTGCCATAACAAGTTCCACAAACCAAGTTACTAAACACAACAGGGCTTTATTGTCTCCCAGTTCTGGAGACTAGAAGTCTGAAGCTGAGGCGTCAGCAGGGCCCTGCTCCCTCTGAAGTGTGTAGGGGAGAACCTGTTCCCTGCCCTCTCCCTGCTCCTTGCTGGCATCCATGGCTTTCTCTGCCTCTTTCATTAAATGGCATACCTCCCCTCCGTCTGTCTCTCTGTGTCCAAATGTCCTCTTTATATTAGATTAAGGGCCCTCCCTACCAGTATGACCTTATTTAACCTTGCCTAATTCCTTCTCTAAGGACCCTTTTTCCAAGTAAGGTCTCTTTTTAAGGTACTGGGGAGAACTCATCCACATATCTTTCTGGGAGACACAATTCAATCCATAACTGGTATGGATTTCTTTTGTTTATTTGTTTTAAGGAGATACCAGGGATTGAACCCAGGACCTTGTACATGGGAAGCAGGTGCTCAACCACTGAGCTACATCTGCTCCCCAATGAGTTGTTTGTTTGTTTGTTTTGTTGTTTTTAGGAGGTACTGGAGATCGAACCCAGGACCTCATACATGGGAAGCAGGCGCTCAACCACTTGAGCTACATCAGCTCCCCATGCTTTTAAGAACCATAGAATTTTAGATGTGAAAGGATGTGCGAATTCATCCAATCTCATTTTGAAAATGAGAAAATTTATGTGCAAATAGAGTAATTAATCTATATTCTTTGAGAAAGATACAACGTGGATATTCATAGGCTCTGGAGATACACTGCCTGGGTTTATGTCTTCCCCTGTCTCCCTATGAGCCTTCTAAATGTAAAGTCATTTAACCTCACAAGAAAGAGGTATGCCTGTACAGTACTTTTTTTTTTTTAATTAATTTATTTTTTATTGTGGGCAAAAATCAAAGTTTTTACAATACATACCAATATTTGTAAAATGATATATAAATATATATGCATATATGTGCATTTGCTTACAAAAATGTTATTTATATATATATAAATATATTTTAACAGGTGCTTAGATTACCTAAAATATTACACGGAACCCACCAGTATTCCCATGTTGCCCACCTCCCACACCTCCCACCACATCCCACACAAAGATCTCCCACAAATGTGGCCCACCACCCTCAATGGACTTACACGTCCTGGGGCCTTGCCACCAACCATGGACCACAGTTGACATTGTAGACCACACTCTGTCCCACACAGTTCTGAGTGGTGTGTGCTGATTTAAAATGGCCTACATCCGTTGCCACAGCGGTACTCAGGACAACCTCCAAATCCCAAAGAAGCCCCTGTATTTCAACTGCACATCCCCTCCCTGCCCCGAAAGTGTCAAGTGGCCACTGGCTCTACCTCATTGTTATAATTTCTTCCATTGCTAGAATGACCATATGTGTACAACAGAATACCATCAAGTCCACTCTAGTCCATAGTTCTTCCCCCAATCCTGAGGGGACTGGGATGGTGATGTCCACTCCACCTCCAAGTGAGAGAGGGCTTATATCCCATGGATATGGTGGGTGGGATGATCCTGCCTGCAGATGCAGGCCCTCTCCATTCCCTTGGCTGGCCATTGCCCATCATTGTCTCCTTGCCAGGTGACTTGGATGAGTCCATTGAGCTGTAGGGTAGGAGTTGCAGCTCCATGAGATTCCATGCACACCTGACACATAGGTAGGCCAGAGGCTCCAGTCTCTGGAAGTATACCTAAAAACTCCAGCATCACATATAGGTTTGAATAGAAGGGACTGATGAACCATGTGCAGGGAGGACTCATTTGAGTCTAATTCTGTTACTCTCAGGAGCACAGACTCCAAAGTGTACAGTGTTTAGTAAAGGGCCTGGCCTGTAATAAGCATTCAATCAAAAGTTCTCTTATTATTATTACTATTACACTTATTGGTATTATTTTGAGGAAATCAAAGTTAGAAATTTGAAACCAGACCATGGCTGACAATCAAGCATTCCTTGATGCTCTGAACTTTCGACTCTACATTACATTGTGTCTTTCTAATGTGCTAGGCCAGATGATAGGAAGAATTTTTGTGCCTAGCAATTTTTTTTTTTAATTTGTAAAAGTCTCCTAGGTCAATATATGAAGTGCTTGATATGTAAAATTTGTGCTTATGTTAAGTATTTAAAAGAATTTAATTAAGTTTATGAACAATGTTTAAACAAATATAATGTGTTGGGATTTTTATTTTCTTGTGACTTTAATTTGAAGTGCTTAAGATTTCAACAAATAGCTATAAAGAGGAAAGCTATGAATGTACTAGGAAAAATATAGGCTAGAATGTTGATAACACTGAGGTAGGAAAGGGCCTTTTTTTTTTTTTTACCGGGAGGTCCCGGGGATCGAACCCGGGTCCCTCCATATGGGAGACGGACACCCAACCAATTGAGCCACATCCGACCCCAGGAAAGGGCTTTTAAGCAGAAAACAAAATACAAAATCATAAAGGCTCATAAATCCAAGTTCATCAAAATGTGAAACTTTGGTAGTACACAAAAAACATTTAAATGTTAAAAAGACCAGAGTATCTACAACTGCAAGCCAGACAGTTCCTCCTATCAGCCCCATGGGATCTAAGCCCCTTCTCAATCGGAAGCAAAGTGGCATTGCCATCCCCAAATCCTCAAGATTGAGAAATGAACAGACATAAGGGGGAATGCAACTATGGACTAAAGGAGATATTATTCCGGCAATGGAAGAATTTGTAACATTAATACAAAGGCATTGGTCACCAGGGGTTCTGGGCGGAGGGAGGTGTAACATGGGGCATTTTTTTGGACACTGGAGTTGTTCTGCATGACACTGCAATGACAGATATAGGCCATTATATATTTTGTTGAAACCTATAAAATTTTGCAATGCAAAGTATAAACCATAATGTTAGCTATAGACCACGGTTAGTAGCAACGCTTCAACATGTGTTCATCAATTGTAACAAATGTACCACACTAATGAAAGATGTTAATGGGGGAAAGTGTGGGAGAGGTAGGGAGTAGGGTATATGGGAATCCCCTATATTTTCGATGTAACATTTATGTAATCTAAAGCTTCTTTAAAATAATAATAATAATAATGAAGACAGCAAGAATAGCCAGAAATAGCAGCTATGCACAACAGGGTAACAAAGAGAGATTGAGAGGTGAATAATTTTCTTGTTTGTTTATTTTTCTGTTTATTATTATTATTATTATTGAAATAATGAAAATGCTGTAATAATGATTGAAGTGATGAATGCACAAATATGTGATTTTACCAAATACTACTGATTATATACTTTGGATAAACTGCATGCTTTATTAATATGTATCAATAAAATTGATTTGTTAAAAAAAATAAAAAAGACAACTGAGATTGGGAAAAGCCAATTGCCTTATATATCTAACAGATAATTCCCATCCAAATATATTTCAAATATTTTATAAGCCAGTAAGTTGAAAAACTCAGTAAACACTGTTCAAAAAGGTAAGAATAAGCAATCCATAGTAGAGAAAATACAAATGACCAAAAAATATATGAAAATATATAACTTCACCAGAAATCAGGAAAATGCAAAAAAATAAAAGAAAAGAAAAAAGAAAAAGTAAACCTGAGGTGTTTTTTTAGCAATCACACTGGCAAATATTAAAAAACCTAATCACCTCTGGGTGTGGATGCTTTGGAGGAAGCAGTGCCCTCAGACTGGCAGAAGTCTGAGCTGATGGAGCTATTGGGGAGGACAATTGAGCAGTATTCATTAGAACTAAAAATGTCCAGTTATGTTCCAGTAATCCCCACTTCTCCATATCAACCCTATAAAAACACTTGCCAAGAGGACATGAATAAAAGGTTGACTGCAGGATTCTTAGCTATAGTGAAAAACTGGAAACACCTAAACCTCCTTCAATAGAGTAACACCTAAATAAACTACAGTATTTTCCTTCTGTGGAATACCAAGTAACAATGTACATAGATCTCCAAGACAGATTTTGAGAGAAAAATAACCAGTTGCAGAAAAATACATATGACATGATACAATTTATATTAAAAATACACAGAGATGTAAACAAATACAGCATAGGTGTATGGACTCATCCATCTTTACATAAAAGCAGAGGAAAGGGTATGGAATGAAACGTACTACTCAGCACTGGGCATCACCAGGATGGAGCTGAGGATTTGGGACTCGAGGAATCCGGGAGTGGTTGGGTTTTATGGAGCCAACAAATAATACCCATGGTTTTTACCCAACTTGAGAACAAGTTAATATATAGATGGGGACCAAAATGCCAGCTTTATGACTGATCAAGGATATTAATGATAGAGTAGATAGCTTAAGTTTACAAGCAAATGGGCTTGCTGCTGTCTTGCTACTGCTGTCCCCACCCCAACCCCCAATGACCAACTCTCCTCTCCTGCACATCATCCCCTCTCCACCTGTGTATGCCCTTGGTCAGCCCACTGGAGGAGAGTTTGCTTCTGCATAGCCTTGCATTGGTCAGAGATAGAGAGGAAAGTGAAGCCTTTTGAAAGATTGGCTCTGCCTAATTTAAAAATATGGGCCAGTGGCTGCCTCCTACCAATTAGGTAACTCATTTCTCCTCCTCTTTGGGAACTGAGATGAAAGGGGTGGAGCAGGAGCAGCACAAAGCCAACACTGTTACTGTAATTACTGTTGCTAATGTTACGATGTATTACTGTTCCTTGAGGATAAATGTTTCCCCTAATAGTATTACTAATAAGTAATGTTTTAATACTTTAAAAAAGGAAATCTATTCATGTAACACTTGTATAATAAAAACAACTTAAAATAGAAAATTACAATGGATGTATGGTGTTTTTTTCTGCAGTAGTTACTTATAAGTAATGTTTTAATGCTTTAAGGAGGAAAACATATTCATGTATACTTGTGTAATAAAACAAAAAATAATACAGACAACAAAATAGGAAGCTAAATATATAACACGAATTTTCTTTACAAAGACAAGAAAGCATTTCTATGAAATATAACAAAGTTTCAATAAGCTTTATATCAACATCAATATGGACTCAAGATATTGAAAAGTGTTTGTGAAATAATAATAACTGGAGCTGTGAGGCCCAGAACAGAGATAAAAGTTCCTGCTGCCTCGTTTTACAGATGAGAAAACGAGGCCCAAAGAGAGAAATGGCTTGCTAAGGGCTCTCTCCCTATATATATGTATATATACATACACACCACTTTCTGTATGCCAGGTACTGCACAGGCACTATATATATTTTTTTCCATTAAATCCGTTTTATTAACACCATGAGGTCAGCACTATTATTGTTCTCCTTCTTAAAATGGATAAATGATTTACCCAAGGTCCCAGAGATCCTGAGGCCATTTGGAGTATGTATTTAATTCCTTTGTATTTTCACTCATATTCTCTTGCAGCTCCCAGGACATCATTGGATAGGCTGAATTATATGCAATGTACATGCAGTGAATCACAAACTTGAATCTTCATAAACTCAGAAGAAAGAGTCCTTATTTTTATAAACTATAATAACAACATTCACTATTTTAGAGACAAAATATATCTATTTATACTAGGTATTTAATAATCACCTGCAGATTTGCTCTAATTGCCAGTTTCTTTAAAATTGCTATTGTTTTCCAAATTTCTTAACAAGTGATGACAAATAGATGTTTTGGTGTGAAAAATTAGAAACATATCCAGTGTTTCCTGTATTTCATAAATGCCATATAATTTCCATTCATCAAAATTTCCATTTGAATACTGAAATAGCGTTAGGCCAAACTCTGGGCTTACATCTATATTGGAAGAATCCACAAGTTAATTCTTTACTTTTTGCATTACCTCATCTTACTCAGCAATGTCAGAAATTTACAAAAGAGATTAATATTCAAATATGTAAGCATAAATTTGTTTTCATTTGCAGCAAAAGACCTTTTATAAATGCTGTTTAATGTTGAGTGGGTTTGAAATGATATATCAAGTACAGATACAAACAGGTGACTTTTTTAGGATATATATAGCTATATAGTCACTGTTAAGCATTAAACATCACTGATGGCAGTTTGTTCTGTGTGATAGTTAGTTGTATGTGTTACCTTAAGTAGGTTATGATGCCCAGTTTGGTCAAGTAAGCTCTGGTCTGTTACTGTGAGGGTATTTTGTAGATTGATTTGCATCTATAGCCAGTTGGTTACATCTATAGCTGACTCCATTTATAATCAACAAGGAAGAGTGCCCTCAGCATTGACAGGAGTCTCTTTAACCAATCAGTTCACCTTCACTGGACTTTCCAACACACTGGAGTTTCCGACTTGCGACCAACCCTATGGTATTCTCACAGTTGTGTGTGTGTGTGTGTGTGTGTATCCTGTCAGTTCTGTTTCACTGGAGAACCCCAACTAATACTGTTTCATAGGCCAACAAAGAAATATCCAGATAAGAGCCTGATGCTTTGAATGTGCAGACCACTTTATAATTCCAGGGTTATGTATGTTTAATTTGGCTCTTGGCCTTTATCCAATCTGTTATTGCAGAGAAGAGGTGAGGTGATTCTAAAGAAAAGTAGTTAGGAACCTCCAGTAGATTCTTGAGCCAACAGAAATAAACCTAATTGCCAAAGCACTGACACCTCACCAAAGTCAATATGTGAAAATGAGACTACTGTCCTGGCTGCCATTGTGCTAACACAAGCGTGCAAGGTTGAGAGGTTATATTTGTCGAAGTGTAGATCTGATTTTTCCCATGTCATAAATTGTGGAAGCTTACATCTTTATGACTCACCTTGAAACCCTCCTTTTTCCTCTTTCGAAAGATATAGTGCAGAGACAAGAGAAGCTACCTTTGCATCTGACAAAATAGACTCCATTTATGATCAGATGTAAGATATAGGAGCTATGGAATGCCTCATATTTTTCTCTCAAAAACTGATTCCCTAAATATTGAAACACAATTATTCTGCAGTGTATTCTCAGCAACAAAGATTTAGAAATTAGGCAAGCCTCTACAGGAAGCCTAAGGCTTCATGTACTTTCTGTATTAAAAACAGAAAAAAATAGATACCATGCAAAAGGAGAGAGCAATTAAAGGAACTGAATTAAAGCAAGTTTGTAGAAATCAGTTTTAGGAACTTGTCATGTGGGGAAGTCAAAAAGAAAACAATTCACACATATTATCACTACAATTTTTTTCTTTTGTCCTTAAAACAAAAATTTGCCTTTTCTTTAAAGAAAATAAAAAATAAGAGAAAAAAGTATATGAAAAATCGCACCCAGAAATTTCTTCCTTATGCCATGCCTCAGTCAATGAAGCAAAAGATAAGAGCTTTGAGTGCACAGATCATAAAATTAGCAAAGAGTTGGCAGCTCTAAAAGATTTGTTTCCCCCTTCTAGTCTTCCAACTAGATACAAAAGTTTTGATTATCTATTAATTAACGTGAATTCAGGTATTTTCATAGAGATCTCAAATAAAATAAAGTTTCACTTTAGTTCAGGGTTAAAGAAATGTCAGTCTCTTTGGGATTCTTTGGAATATGATGTAGGAGAAGAGTACTGGACTAGCAGCTGGAATACGTAGTTTCTCTCCCAAACTCTACTACTTATGTCTTTTGTGACTTGCTGTCTCTGATCTTCCATTTCTTCCTTTTTAAAGAACAACGAATGCCATGCCTGCCTCAAAGAAGCTTTGTGAGATGAGCCAATAAAGAAATGCACTACAATCATGTGATACTGTACACCGAACTGTACAAGTAGAAAGCATCACTATTAACCTCAGACTTTCTTTGGGATTCTTAATAGGTATGACCCTGCATGCATGCTTACGGCAGGGGCATGATGTTGGTTCAGATGGTGGTCTCCCACGTGGCTCAGGAAAGGATGCACATCAGAGTGCAGGAGAACAAATATTTTAAAAAGTGAAGATGTAAAAATGCTGCCAGGCACCAAAGTACAATGTCATTATTCATGGGGAAGTCTGTGTACCAGAACATTTAAAAGCAGAAAACTTATATATATATATATAAAAGAAAATGTACTTTCAACTAGAACAGCAAAGAGAAAAGTTTTTGTTGTTGTTATTTTTTTTTTTAATCCAGGAAAATTTTAAGCCAAAGGAAACAAAAGTAAAATAATTGATAACAAAAGACCTTTGGGGATGAAACTAAAGTATATGTAATACATTTTCAGGACACATTGAAGATCTGGCCCCTCTGTAAATTTAAGGATTTTGCCACCTACTGGCTATTTGGGAATGATAGCTGCAGTGTCCTAATCTGTAAAGCAGGGATGGCTGGTTAATACCTCTCCATATTGCTGTGACAGGTAAGTGACATAATGTGTCTGACATAATATGCAATAGGTGTTCAATAAATAATTGTTCTCTTCCCTTCTCTTTCTCTTTACCTTGCCCTTATAACAATACAAACTGTATATAACTCTGATCATGATATTCTTTATTTGGTATGCCAACAATCATAAGTTTATTTTTAAATTAAAAAAACCCTTCTATGTGAATATTCTTGCTGTCCTGATTTTGTGATAATCAGGGTAGACTAAACATTCGCTATATTAGAAACCATGCATGTGTCCCCAGACCTAGTTTTTCTCCCTAGGTCTGGTTTTTAGAATGCTGGTGATAAACTAAGCCTGATTTATTATATAACCATCCTGTGTGGGAAAAGATTGTGTCTCTAGGTGTCTTTGGTCAGCCTTGGGAGATATAGCAGGGGACGGATGTGGTTCAAATGGTTGGGCGTCTGTCTCCCAAATGGAGGGACCTGGGTTCGATCCCCGGGACCTCCCAGTAAAAAGAAAAAAAAAAAAAAGAAAAATATAGAAGGCATGTGGGCCACCAGGCCCTGTGTGCAGGTGCACCCCCAGGCCCCGCAAGCCATGCAGCAAGATGATGACATAACAGGAGAGTGACACGAGGGAGAGCCAGGACGAGATGCACCGAAAAACCAGGAACTAAGGTGGCGCAGGCAGTAGGATGCCTCTCTCCCACATTGGAGGTTCCGAGGATCGAATCCCAGTGAAGACAGGAGGAGAGGGATGAGAGGGGAGGGCAGGAAACGGACACAGAGAGTTGCCCAGCGAATGGACACAAGAACAGCAAAAATGGGGCGGGGGGGATAAAAATAGATAAAAGTAAATAAAGAAATAAATAAATGCTTAAAAAAAACACCACCACAAACAACCCTTCTAGGTAAAGCCATAGAGACAGAATGCAGATTTGTGGTTGCCAGGGCTAAGGGGAAAATGGGGAGCAACTGCTTAATGAGTAGGAGGATTGTTTTGGGGGTCATGAAAATAGAGGCGGTAGTTGTACAACGTTGTGGATGTACTAAATGCCACCTGATTGTTCATCTTTAAATGGCTAATTTTATGTCTGCCAATTTCACATCAATTAAAAAATTATGATTTTCAAGTAAAAATGGAACCAAAACTGTTGAACTTTAGAAGCATAGCAACACTGATTTTAACCATTTTGAAAAGCAGGAAAACGTAGAACAAATGAATCCATAAACATGGTAAACAAAGCTGTTATTTTACTGTTTTCAGTATCTCTGCAGTATTAACCAGATACATTATACACTCAGAAGGAAGCTGGGAAAGAGAGAGGGAGAGAAAGAGACAGAAATACACACATAGATAGAGAGACAGAAAGAGAGGAAAAGACATTTAATAGGTATGCTCTTCCATAGAGCAAAGCTGGCTTCAGCACCCTTTATGTTTACTAAATATTCTGTGCAAATGTCTAGGTTGCAAGGGGCACTATGGAATTCTTGGAGATGTGCTTTCCCTAGATCTTTCAGATAAAATCCCTTATTTTTTAGAGGAGAAGGTAAACTGAGAGAACCTAGTTTTAATCATTTAATTTAATCTTGTCCTGCTGGGACTAGAATTCAGATTTCCTGCTTCCTAATCTTTTTGCCACCTTTCATTGTTTTTCACATTTATAAGATATCATCTATGGGCAGTGAGTTCAACTCATTTTTGGATTCTGTCCAGCCACCACCACTCAAAATCAAGTTACAATATGCACTTCCTATATACAAATATGATACAAATTTGGTTATATCTTAATAATTATATTTCTTTTGATTAGAGATATACAAACAGGGGGTGGAATCTATGCTTATGTTTTTCTATGTGAAGTGAATAAAATTTGAAATATTAGTAGCTAATAAAAATAAATGTAGAAATATTTCAGATTATCAAATTCAATATTACTTCAAGAAATTATGGTGGCAGGGATTCTAGACCAAATCACATTTCTACTATGAATACACACATAGATGAGTTTGACATTTTGGGGAAGTATGAGCTATTTGTCAGTATTTAAAAGGGGACTATTAGAATTTTTCCACTTAGGGAACTCATATAAATAGTAATGGATTGCCATTCTTGTTTGGCTTCAGAAGACTTTATACAGAATGTTTTCAGCAAATATCCTACTTTTGGATCTCTCAAAGCTTTTGTATTGAGAATGCAGCTGGTATATTTGTCTCTCCTATGTGGGCTGCTGGAATTTTTAGAATGCTAACTACAAAAGGTTTAGATTTTAATGCCTTCAAGACCTTCTAGCAGAAATGTCAAATACTTTTTTTTTTTCCATCACTATCTTAGTTTGCCAGGCTGCTATGACAATTATCACACAATGGGTTGGCTTAAACAACAAGCATTTATTGGTTCATGGTTTTGAGGCTAGAAGATAATGGCAAGCTTGCTTTCTCCTAGAGTCTGTACATTCTGGTACTGGCTGCTGGTAATCCTTGGGGCTCCTTGGCTTAAATCCCTGCCCCCGTGTCACAAGGTGATGTCCTCTCTTTTCTGGCTCTGTGGCTTCTGGGTTCTCTTTATAAAACTTCCAGTAAAACGGATTAAAGCCTACCCTGCTTCCGTAGCCACAAATGAGTTCACACCCTGACTGACATGAACGTATTCCAGGATACTATTTACAATGGATTCACATCCACAGGAACATTGGATTAAGATTAGGAGCATGTGTTTTCTGAGACATATATTTAATGGGTATACTGATAATTCTAAGTTCAAATAAAAGGGGTCGAACAATCACAAGTAGGGAATTTATAAATGAGTCTATCTCTGTTAATTGAGGAAATAGATCTTTGGACTGTTCATATGCCTCTTGAGCCCTGGATCCCAGCAGAGTTATGGCAAAACCTACTCTCCAGTTCTTCATACTTGCCCAGGACAACTAGCAAAATGATGATGGTGGACAAGCTCCATCCCCCAAAACAGGGAGAATCTACAACTGTAGGCAAAGCAATTCCTTCCCTCTGCCCCATCTCAATCCGAAGCACTCAGAGCAGACATCATCCCAAATTCCTCAAGACTTAGTAATGAACAAACATAAGGGAGTGGGTGGGTAACCATGGACCAATGTAGATTTACTGTTATTGTAAGTATTATCATGTGATAATGGAAGAACTTGAAACATTGATATAAAGAGAGTGGTTACCAGAGGTGTAGAGGGGAGGGGGAGGGATGAATAGGTGGAACATAGGGCATTTTTAGGGCATTGGAATTGTTCTGTATGTCACTGCAATGATGGATACATGACATTATACGTTTGTCAAAGCCTATAAAACTGTACAGTGCAAGGTGTTAAGCCATAAACTACAGACCTTGATTAGTAGCAGTGCTTCAATTTGGTTTGTCAATTGTAACAACTGTACCTCACTAATGTAAGATGTGAATAATAAGGGAAAAAGTGTTTGTGGGTGGGTGGGGGTAATATGGGAATCCCCTACGCTTTTGATGAATCTACTGTTATCACTTACAATTATGGTATCATTACACTAAATACAGACTCAAACAAACTTACTTTCATTTCTCTATTCCAGAACTGTATGCAAAAAAATTTTATTTTGATTTGTATTCATTGCCATCTTTTCACTTGGCATTCCCAAACAATCCCATTATTCTGACAGGCTATATTTATATTTTAATTTCATTCTGATCAGAATAATGAGGATATTGATGGTTTCTTCCATTTTCCCTTTTATTAGCCTCTTATATTTGAAATGTGGCCCCTTTGTGCATCAATCTGTTGTGACAGATAGAATTTTTTAAACGCATTTTTTGTTTCTATGAAGCAGTTAGAATAGAAAAATCACTTTACACTCAGGAGTTTAAATTCCACCATAAAATGAAAACTTTTAAAAGAGATTATTTAATTGTAATATTAAATTGTAATAATTTAACAGTAAAGGTTTCAAGTATTTTATTATTATTTTATTGCAACATTTAAAATCTTCCTAGGAGAAGTCAATATTCATTAAAAAATGTAAAGCAGGGAAGGTCTTTGAAATATTTTTACAAAATTTTAGGCTAAAGTTTATCTACTTAATAAACTCTGTTTTTAAATTTATATACACATATATTTACATATATATTCTCTATGAGCATATACATTTAGAAATACAATTGTGGGGATAAACAATTTAATTGCTGTTAAAAAGAAGGGACTTCTGGTTTTGGACATGACCATGTAACAGGTATTGAATATTCCTACCCCAAATATCAACTATAGAACTGGACAAAATAGGTGAAATAACTGTTTTCAGACATTGGGCACCATACACAAGTCTGTGATCCTTGAGAGAAGGAAAATACATAAATGTAATATTGATCATGCAAACTAGATACATTTGCTTCAGCTTTCTGCAGAGTACTTTCAAATCATGGTACAAGGAAGCTAAACTCACATTGAGATCAGTGGCCTTGCTGGTAGAGGAAACAGATATCAGATATTGCGGTCGTTGAAGGAGCTATAATTTATGGAGAAAGGTACCCAGAGAGGAAAGAACCACACAGAGAAGTAGCTCTAGAAATCCACACACCAGTTCCTTTGAGTCCTTGGCTGAATACTGCCCTGGGCATACAGAGAGTGATTCCATGATTCCTGGCAGAGAAGAGCTACTGAGGGTCTGTGAGTCAAATTGGGATACAAGAAGTTCCATAGTGCTGGGACATTGGGGTACTGACAAGTCAGAGTGGAGTGACCTCACTGAATACCCCAGACACTCAGGTGAAATCCCAGAAAGGTCACACCTTAAAAGTAGAGCTAACAACTCAAATGAAAAAATTGGAAAAAGATTTGACGGACATTTTGCTAAAGAAGAAGATATAGGAATGCAAAGTTGCTCAATATAATTAGTCAGTAGGGAAACGGCAAATTAAATAACAATGAGATACCACTACACACACACTGGAATAACTGTAATAAAAAGATAGACAATACCAAGTGTTGATGAGGATGTGGAGAAACTAGAACCCTTCTACATTCTGATGGCAATAAAAGGGATACAGCCATTTCGGCAGTTTTTTTTTTAAATGTTAAGCTTAAATTTACCATATGACCTTGCAATTACACTTCTAGAAATCTACCCAAGAGAAATGAAAACTTATGTCCACACAAAGACATGTACATGAATATTCACAGCAGCATTTTTCATAATAGCCCCCCCAAAAAGCAACAACTAAAAACAAATACAAAACTGGAAACATCCAAACAACCGCCAAATGGTAAAAGGATAAAGAAAATGTCATACCATGGGACTGTATCTCAGCAATTAAAAGGAATGAACTACTGATGAATGCTCCAAAGTTGATCAAGCTCAAAAACATGCTAAATGAAAGGAGCCATATGCAAAAGACTACAATAATCAATTTATATACAATGTCTAGAAAAGGCATATTTATAGAGTCAGAAAGCTAGTAGTCAGTGGATGACTAGGTCTGGATATTGGAGCAGGACTTAACTGTATATGGGCATGAATGACATTTTTGAGAACTGAAAATACTCTTAACTAGATTTAAATCCACACTCTCAGCAACATAGCAGCTACAATATCTGACATGCAATAAAAAGTTACTAGACATGCAAAGAAGTAAGAAAATATGGTCCCTAACCAGGAGGGAGAAAAAAAACACAAAAAACAATTAGTAGAAATAAGCCAGAGATGATCCAGATGATGGAATTAGTAAATAATGACTTTCAAAGAGCTATTATACATTTGTTTGAGAATTAAAAGGAAACTATGGACATTATTAATGAAGAAATGGTAAAGTTCAGCAGAGAAAATGAAAATATAAAAATTAAATACATGGAAATTCTAAAACTAAAAAAAATGAAAATTTCACTGAATGGGCTGAATAGTAGATTGGAAAATGCAGAAGGAAATGTCAATAAATTTAGAGACAGGGCAATAGAAAATCTAAATTTAAGCAGACAGAAGAAAGACATTTAAAAGTGAAAAATTTCAGTGACCTGTGGTACATTATCAAGAGGTATAATATATGTGTACACTAGAGCCCCAAGAGAGGAAAGAGTTTTGGGGGCAGAAAAAACAGTTGAAGAAATAATGGCTGAAAATTTTCCAAAGCTAAGAATGACTACAGGCTTCTCATTGAAAACAATACAAGACAACCTACAAGGGAATGGCATCTTTAAAGAATTGAAAGAAAAAGAAATTGTCAGCCTATAAATTCCATATCCAGAAAAATTATATTGCAAAAATGAAGTTTAAATAAAAACATTTTCAGTTAAACAAAAGTTGAGATAATATATCACTAGCAGATCAACACTACAGAAATACTGATGGAAGTTATCCAAGTTTAAAGGAAATGATACCAATAAATCTCTTAATCCTACAGCTCAAGAAATTAGAGAAGGAATGACAAACCAACAGGAAGCAATAGGAAGGAATTATAAAAGATGAAAGCAGAAATTAATGAATTGGAAAACAGAAAAATCATGGAAAAATCAGTCAAAAACATAATAGAAAATGACTCCATTTATATTAACTATAAAATGCAAGAAATAAATTTGGTAAGAAATGTAAAGAACTGATATAAAGAAACATTTTAAATGCTACTGAGAGACATAAACATAATATCTGTCTAAATAGAACAGGGGTTCTTAACCTTTTTTGTGCATGGACCCCTTTGCCAGTCAGGTAAAAACCATGGACCCCTTACTAAGTCCACACTATACTGTGTATTATTTAATAAATATACCACACCCGCACCACCACGTCCCCACAAGGATAATGTCTTTTTTAATTTAAATTCAAACTCATTGACCCCTTAAGAACCCCTGAAATAGAAAGATATACCTTTTTTTTGGGGGGGTGGGGTAAAGTGATTCAATATTGTAAAGCCCTATTCTTTCTAGATTAAATCATAAATTTAATGTGATCTCAGTACAAATAATGGAGGAAATTGTTGTTGGAGCTGAACTAATTCTAAGTTTGAATGGAAAAATAAACAAGCCATGATAACCATGGGATTTCTGAAAAAAGATTAATGAAAGGTATCTATCCCTACCAAATATTGTAAAGAATAATCAAAACAGTTTATTATTGGCAAATATATAGTCCTTTAAATAGGCAAGACTAGAGACTATAAAATAGACTGAAATATATAGCAAATATATATTTGGCATATAACAATATTTGGATTTCAGATCAGTAGAGATATGCTGGATTATTCAGGAGATACTAGGGGGACAATTTGGTAGTTCACCTGAACAAAAGTTAAGCTGAATTCTTGCCTTATGCCTTTTACCAAAATAAATTCCAGACTCATTAAATACTTAAAGTTTTTTTAAAGGCCCACAAAAACACTAGTAAAAAACATTGAATGATTATTTTTAATAATATGAGGGTAAAAAAGTCCTATGTAAACATAGTACAAAATCTGGCAACTATCTAAAAATGAATCTGATGACATAAAAATAAAAAGAAAATTCTAAATGGAAAAAAGAACAACATACAAAGTAAATTGTAAACAATAAATTGGAGAAAGTACTTATGCATCAATTAATCCAATAAATCAATGGAAAATGGGCAAAAACATGAAGAAATATTTTACAGAAAGATAAATACAAGTGAATTTTTGCACCTATAAAAAAATATTTCACCTCACTCATAAATGAAATGCCAATTCAAACTACTATATGCCATCCTCCCCAAAGGATTAATAACACAATGTTTGATAATGTACTATTTGATTGAAGGAATATAAGGAGAATCAATGAGTTTCACTTACTGTTGATTGGAGTAAAAGAATTGTTACTTACAATTTGGAACTATCTCTCAACATTAAAGATGCATATATTTTTGGTCACAAAATTTCATTTCTGTGGATTTATTCTTTTTTTTTTTAAGATTTATTTATTTATTTATGCTCCCCCCCCCGCCCCCGCCCCATTGTTTTGTGCTCACTGTCTGCTCTGTATTCTTTTTGCGGCATTGGGAACCAATCTTAGGCTCTTCCAGAGTGGGAGAGAGGCATTCAGTCTCTTGCGCCACCTCAGCTCCCTGGTCTGCTGTGTTTCTTACTGTCTTCCCTCTGTGTCTCTTTTAGTTGCATCATCTTGCTGTGCCAGCTCTCCGCCCAGGCCAGCACTGCTGGCGGACCAGCACTCCACGTGGGCCAGCTCGCTGCTTGGGCCAGCCTGCCATGTGGGCCAGCTTGCTTTTCACCAGGAGGCCTGGGGAATCAAACCCTGGACTTCCTATATGGTAGACAGGAGCCCAATTGCTTGAGCCATATCCCTATCCCAATTTATTCTTGATATATTCATATGTGAAAAAATTTTGAACAATGAGAATTGTTGTGTCACTATGTATAATGTATAATGGCAAAAGTTGGAAACAAGCTAAATATCCATGAATAAGGAACTGATTAAATAAATTATGTGAGATCCCTTCCATGAAATACTATGCAGCCACTGGAAAAAAAAAAATGAGACTTTATATGTATTGCTATGGAACAGTCACTAAAATATTTAAGTAAAAAGAGAAGCAAAGTATAGGACAATGTGTACACTATACTGCCATGATAGAAAAAAAAACTATAAATATATATATACACATCTCTATCTCCTGTCCCTCTTGCCCAGACATATGTACCTTCTGGATAGGAGACCTGGGATTGGGGGCAGGGAAGAACTGGAGAGGCTGACTTTTCCTCTGTCATCTTTTGTCCTTATTAAATTATTTACTATGTGTACGTATTCCTTATTTTCAAATGACAGTAGACGATAAAAATATTCAATGGGTAATAATGGAGGGGTAGAGATGGAAATGTGTCAGTGGCTTTCCACTGCCCCCCAAATAAAAGAGAAGCTTCTTTCCAGAGCTACAGGGCCCTTTCACCCCATTTCTTCAATCACATCTTGTTCCTTTGTCCCTCTCATACTCCGTAGTTTCCAGCTATACTGAACTTAAGGTTCCTGAACAAAATCAATTATTCCCCTTCTAGAGCTTCTGCACTTGCTTTCCTTCTGCCTGCAACTTGCTCTCCCTGCCTCTGTAGGGCTGGCTCCTTCTCTTTGTCATCCTCTCAGCTCCGGTGATCACCTCTTCAGAGAGACCCTCCTTTACCATCCACTCTGACGGCATGTCCTTTTTAAGTGGTCTTGTTTGTGTGGCACCCAATTACTTCCAGCTACACTTACTACAGGTGCTAACAATTTATTTCTTTATTCATTGACCAGTTTGGTGTCTTTCTGCAAGCCTCCCTGGCATTGTAAACTCCTGGAGGAACCATTTCTATTTTACTCTCCTCTTAACAGCTAGGATAGTGCCTGGCACATTGCAACTTTGTTGGAATGCAAATATTTATTGAATAAATGAATTTGTTCATTAAAAACCAAACGTTTTGTAAAAAGTTAGCAGAAAAAATGTCTTACTGATTAGCATATAAATAAAAATATGGCCCCTATTTTTAAAAATAATTAAAACTCTCACGGTGTGCAATATTTTCTACCACATGATACACTGAACTTGCAAGCAGAGCTGGAATACTTGTTTTTCTTGGCAATCTACCCTTGTGATAGAATGGAATAATAATGTCAAAAGTAGTTTCTAAAAATCCCCAAGAAGTCTAATTCTCAAAACAACATTTCCTACATCAGTAAACTGAGGCAAGCTGGCATATGCAAGATATAGGGCAACCACACTTATTTAGAAGGGCTGTTCTTTAATCCATATCAGTTTGATGAAATATCTTCCATTAGTAGACCAATATACACGGAATACAATAAAATGCACACACAGGTGAGCAGCCAATATCAACTGATTAGTTTTGCCAAGCTTCAGCACAGTATAGTTACAGAACTGAATTTTACCAATACTACCAATGTAGAAGGATAGAATGCTTTTCACATTTTCACTTATTTTTGTAACTGTTATCTCATTTGATCCTCACCACAAACCACAATAGAGGTTATTTTGGTCCATGCTTTTGTGAAATCATAGAATTTTAGATCTGAAACATTTACCATGTCATTTAGTTCTATTATTCACTTACAGTTGAGGAAACTGAAGCCAAGAAGTGTTATGTTGTGTCCTGGTCTTACAGCTATTTAGGGGCAGACATACCATTAGAATCCAGGTCCTTTGTGGGCCTCTGGACAGTGACTGAAATAGGCTTCTGCAACACCTTAACACCAAACAAATCTTTTAAATGTACAATTTATCTAAATAAATTATAAGTTTTTTTTCAACATGGAGTATAATGAAGTAAAAAAGATGACCCATATCCTATCACCCAAAATAGAACTGTATTTTCATTCTTGGATATTCTTTTCCAGTATCTTTTTTTTATTTTCATATTTCATAGAATTAAATATATAATTCCACTCCATGCTTTTCACCTAAACATATCATCTTATATTTTTACTGCTGAAAGACTTGATCATAATTTTAATACCTATTCAAAATGCTGCCTAATGGACAGAGTATAATTTCTTATCCCATTTTCCATTTTAGATATTGAAGTTTTTTTGTTTTTTTTTTTTTTTGCTTTTATAAATAATTCTGAAATGAACAATCCATATGAATATCATGGTCAACATCTCTGATAATTTCTGTAGGCAAAATTCCTTGATGGATGATTACAGGATCAAAAGGAATGAACATATTTAACAACAGTGACTAATTTTGTCATACTCTTTCCCCAAAAGGGTGTGACAATATCACCAACAGGGTGAGAAATTGTTTATGAGATTTCATCTTCATTGGGTATTATCATTTAAAATAATTCACTAATTTAACAGGTTAAAATAGCTCCTAACTGTTCTTTTGTTTTACATTTATTTGCTTTTTTAATGAGAGCAAATACTTTCCAATCTGTTTGTTTACTAGGTATCTTTCAAGGCTAGAATTATCTACTTTAAAAAAAAAATGACAAGCTGTAGATGAAAGCAATGGAGAGGGGAGATGAGAAGAGAGGCAGAAATGATTAGTGACCCCATGCTAAGGTGCTGAGTATTTTAAATGACATTATCATGTACAGTAACAGGCAAGTATGAGAATGAGAGGAAGCAAAAGTCACAAGATTTGGGCTCAGAATATAGGGAAACTACTTCAGACTGGCTCAGTTTTAGATTTTGGGTTAAGGAGCTTATTCTATCTGTTGCCAAAGTTTTTACAAACCAAAAACATTCATAAAAAACAATGAACTTAATGTTGAAAGGAAACCATGAATAATATGGACAGCTTCTGCAGTGGTCTACAGCTGTGTTGACTTGTTAGCCTGTAGGTATGTGTGGCTTCCGAGCACTTGAAATGGTGCTAGTCTGAATTGAGATATGCTGAAATTATAAAATGCACATCCGATCTTGAGGACATCACACAAAAAAGTGTAACTATTTTATTAATAACTTTTATATTGATTACCCGTTAAAATGATAATATTTTGGATATACTAAGTTAAACAAAACACATAATTAAAATTAATTTTACCAGTTTCATTTTACTTCTTTAAATGTCATTTCTAGAAAGTTTATAATTGTATGTATGGCTACCACTAGCCAGCATTCGTCTAAGGAGTCATTATGACCTCAGCTTTTAGGAAGGCAGCTACAGAATTTTAGAGCTTTGGGCAGAGATTTAAAAGATCTAAAAGTATGAATCAAGAAAGAGAATGCACTAGGGAATTAAATTAAGTAGAGGGAGTGGAATTGCAGCAATCAATATAGCCAGAAGGAGAACTCTGATGAGCTCAGATATTTGTAAGCTCAGGTTTTAAAAGGACCTACTCCAAAAGACAATAAAAAGTGTAACATAACCAGCTACTGTCAGAACTCCTGTACCAGAGGGAACCAAAAGGACTTTGAAAACTATATTCAGAGCACAATGAACAGCAACAAAAAGGTCAGACACTGTCTACAGAAGCTGGGAAATACTAATATATGACAGTGAGAAGACAGAATTATGGAACTCCTATTTTGCTTCTGTCTTTTATAAAGAAAAATGATCTTCGAACTGGAAAAGTTAGAAGAAATCTCTTCAAGAGAAAAATAAACTCAAGCTAGAAGAGGAAATATAAAAGAATATCCAGGTATTACAAAATGTTTTCATCTCTAACTCCAGATAAACTATTTTTCTGGATAATGAAATCATTCCTAGTCTTTGCAAGCCAACTTGTTCCAAAACTGAACCCATCTAGCTACTAGGATATAAACTCCATGAGAACACAGACCTTATTATCTCTTTTGTTCCTTGCTATATTCCCTGTACCCACACCATTGCCTGGTGCACAGTAAGTGCTAAATAATTATTATAAAATAAAGTGGCCAAAAAATTAATAAATATAAGAGAAAAAAAAAAAAGAAAGAAAGAAAAGAAAGAAAAGGAAGGAAGGAAGGGAGGGAGGGAGGGAGGGAGGGAGGGAGGAAGGAAGGAAGGAAGGAAGGAAGGAAGGAAGGAAGGAAGGAAGGAAGGAAGGAAGGAAAGAAAGAATACAGTGGCCAGGTGATTGAAAATGTGGAAATACCCTGATCTTCAAAATGGAGCAAATGTGGACCTTGAATTCTAGAAGATATCCCAGCAGGATGTCAACAGTTTAAAAATTTAGAAAAATCCACAATGTGTTAGGATTCGTGTAGAATTTTACATTTAGTTTGATCCACACGATAACATAATTAATTGGCATTGTACACATTTTGCAGATCAGGAAATGAGGCCCAGGGATGTTAAGTAACTTGCCCTTTATCATTTGGCTGGTAAGTAGAAAGCTGGCACATAAAGCACCTCTAGGTGCAGACAGAAAAGGTGGGGTAGGAAGTTTTACCAGAAAAACCAATGAGCTGGAAAATGAGACTGGAACTAACAAGATAACCCTGGGACCAGACTGGACATTTAGAACAACCACAGGAATGCCAGATGAAAGGGAGAGGAAGTTGAAATTCCAGCTGCAGGCGAGCACAAACCAGCTGTGGCTGTGGAAATGATGGCAGCTTTTGCCATGTGGCCCAGATTACTAAGTGGCCGGCCAGAGCCAGGGCAGGCAGAGGAAGCCAACTCTTCCAAAAGTTGGGGTTGGAAGTCAAGGTCCATTTGGAGAATACCTATGGGCCCAGCGCTAGAAGTTGCCTTCTAGGTAGCAGCAACTTCCAGCCTCCCATCAGCATCTACTGCAGGGGTTCTTAACCTTTTTTGTGCCACAGACCTCTCTGCCAGTCAGGTGAAAACCATGGACCTCTTACTAAGTCCACACTATACTGTGTATTGTTTAATAAATAAATCACACCTGCACCAACACGTCCCCACAAGAATGTTTTTCTGAATTTCAAATCAAGCTCATGGACCTTTTGTTAAGTACCCCTGATCTACTGGGACATAAAGAGTCAGTACAACTTTATTTCATGTATTATATTATATATTTTAATCCATTGCTGTAGACCAAATGTAAGGGGATTTCAGTTGGGCATTTGACAAGGTCTCTCATGATAGTCTAAGTTGGATGATGACAGTCGACCACCGGTTCCTAATAGTGTGAACTAATGAATTGATATGAAACCAAAAGGAAGTCTCTGTCTTGTGGCACAGAGGTCTGCCCTTGACCTTTTTGTGTTCAAATATATGGTCAATGACTTAAGAGAGTTATAACATTCCCATTTTTGCTGATCTCAGATTTTTATATGAATTCTGACACTTGAACAACTATCACCATATACTCCATTTCTACATGTTCCCTTCTCTACTTCATGGCTGAGAAGTTTCCTCTGGTAGAACCAGAAGTATCTCAATGGAATTCCCATGAGAAAGTGCCTTATATTAAGACATTTAATCTCTGCACTTTTATGTGCATACCTGTCAGAGTAGAAAGGGTCACATTAGCCCCAAGAAAGGAATCAAGTGAATTTCCATTCCCCCATTCCTATATTACTCCAAAAGGGTTCTTGGGTACAGGTCAGGCATTCTCCTTGGTAAGCATTCAAGTTCTCGTCTGTAGTCGCTGGTCCTGCTGTCTCTATCCCACCAATTGTGGCATGCCTCTGCTTCTCCTGCTAATGGGAACTGACCCTAGAATGACTTTGGGGTTAGCTGCTGCCACGATGACATAACTTTCTGCTCCACATCATTACTTGTCACCCAGCCATGGCTCTGAATCCCTCTTTCCATGTTTGACACAGTGCCCCATGGAGCTATGGAAAGAGCCTTCACCTGCCCACCCCACCCCCAACCTACTCTCCAGTATTAGAATCATTTCTAGAGACTCCCAGTGGCCTTACTCCTTTAGTTCATTCCAAGCTGCCCTGAGTGTCACAATCCATTTATCTCTTTTAATTAAGATTTATTTAATTTTCTTCTCTGCTAAGAACTGAAAAGCGATGTAGATATTTCATTTTAATAAGATTTATTGGGCACTTCTTCTGTGCCAGTAATTGGATTAAGAGTGAAAGAGTAAAAAAAATGCATAATGACATATTTCTTGCCTTCAAAAAATATAAAGTTTAGGAATATGGAAGTGGTAAGCAAATCAACTTCCACTGAGGGTAACTCCTGATGCTAGAAGTGTATATGTGATGTTGTGGGAGCTCAAAGAAGAAGCATCTAATTCATCGTGTTGCAGAAGCTGTAGAAGTTGAGCCCAAGAATGAGTACCAGTTAGTTGTGTAAATAAAAAGGGCAATGGGTATTCCAGGCAGAAGGGTCAACATGAACAAAGGCAAGAGCCTGAATGGATGAAACTCTGGGACTGCATTTGGCTCGAACTGGCGAAAGTAAAGAGCAGGAATGACATGGCAGAGAATGAGGCAAGAAACGTAGGTTGGGTTTGTATCTAAAAGAGTTTAGACTCTTTTTAATGCTTTGGGGAGCCAACAAAGGGTTTTAAGCTGAGGTATGGCAGGATCTGATGTGCATTTTAGAAGGTCTACTTCTGCCATAGAGAATTAAGATCTTGAGGGGAAAGACAAGATGAAGGAAGAATTATCAGAGATTAGGTGGTGATATAAACAACAAGTGGGGAGAGTCTGAACTAGCCCTCAAGAGAAGACAGAGCTAGTTAGGAGGTAAAACTGAAACATCACCATGAACATGTGAATATGGAAGTGAAGAAGAGAAGAGCCAAAAGGGAACCTGGGCTTCTGGCTTGCGGAAGTTGAGTGAACAGGGGTGTCATATAAGGGAATACAGAAGAAGGACAGGTTTCAGTGGAATGATAATGGCTCTAGTCCTGAAAATGTTGAGCTTGAGGTGCTTGTGATGCATAAAGGGGTAATGCATATGAGGTGGTTGTCTATAAGGTGGCTGGGCCAGGCTAGAGATCACAATTTATATGGAAATCATCAGGATGTATATTGTGGCTGAAACCAGGGGCTTTGATAAAGTCACCCAGGGAAGTGGTATATAGTGACAAGGGCGGAGGGCTAAGAAAGGAACTGTGGGAAAAGGTTCATTGTTAGTCTTTGTTGTCTTGTTTTGTTAAAATGGGGAATCTTGAGGGGGATTTTATTTGTTTGTTTTTGTTTTGCATGCTCAGAGGAAAAAGCCAAAGGCAAAAGTGTGAAGACTTTCCTGAGCAACCAGGAGATATTCATTGAACAAATATTTACTGAGTGCCCCTAGAGCCAGTGGGAATAAAACAGTGAACAAAAGAGACTAAAATAGACAAAAGTCCCTGCTCTCATGCATCTTACATTCTAGTGGTGGAGAGAGAGAGCCAATAACAAAAAATATTTATTACAAGGTGTTAAGTGCTACAAAGAAAAGTAAGGCCACATAAGAAAGACAGGGTGTGCTCCTGGAGTGGGGCTGGGAGTTTGTGTACCTATTTAATAGTAATCAAAGAAGCATTTCCTGAGAAAGTGACGAAAGCTCAAAGGACAGAGAGCCATGCAAGCTTCTGAGGGAAAGAATGTTCTAGGCAGGGGAATAGCACAAGGTCTGAGCCTTGAGGAAGAGCAAGGAGGCCAGCGTGGCTACAACAGAATGAGCGAGGGGAAAGGTAGCAGGGGATTAGACCAGAGAGGCACAAGCAGACAAGTCACGTGGTTTTCATTCTCTAAATGAGATGCAAAGCCACTGAATGGTTGTGAGCAGAGGAGGGACATAGTCTGGCTTAGCTTTTTAAAGGCTCATTTTGACTGCCAAGTTGAGGATGGACTGGTGGAGGCCAAGGGCAGAAGCAGGAGACCAACTAAGAGGCTGTTGCATTAACACAGAGGAGAGACAGTGGTGGCTCGAACCAGGATGTTACAGAGGTAGTGGTGAGAAGTGGCTAGAGCCTGGATAATTTTGCATGTGGCAGTCACACTGTGTGGGAGTGCAAAGATGAAAAGAAAGGGTCCCTGGGTCAAGAAACCTGCAGTCTGTAACAGTCATCAAAACTATAATTGCTTATTGTTCATGGCACCTCAAAATACTTTGATTATTATTGTATTTTCCTGGTTCAAATATTAGTAGCAACAAAGGGCCATGAAAACAGACTGGCACAGGAACCTACCATCAGAAAGAATGCCAGTCGGTATAATACTATCCTGATACATACTTGCTCACTATCAGTCTTGCTCATAATTCATAATGATTACAGTGTATATTAATTATTATTAACTCATTGAGTCCCTCATAGAGTACCTTAGCTATAGAACAAAACTCAGTCAACTTTGAAAAGAAGGTTAGCATCCTGGTCGGGGGTAATAAAGTGAGCTTTATCAGATCTTGGCTAGAGTGATTTTTCTCAAGACTGGCCTCTGTCTTTTAAGTGAAATTTCAAAAATCTACAGATAATCCAAAGAGGGACAACTTAGGTGGGGGCGGAGGGAGGAATGGGTCTGGAAACCAAGTTTCATAAGTGAATTAGAATAGTTTAGTGAAGAGAAGATTTATTTATTCATTCATTCAACAACTTTTTCAGTCCATTCTATCTGCCAGACAGGGGGCTAGGTCTTACAGACACAAGAAGGAATCAGATTTGGTTCTTGCACTCAAAGGGGCTTATAGTAAAACAGAATAGGGATAGAGATAAGAAATGGTCAATTTCCAAATAGTGTTCTATGAGCTGTGATGGGGTTAGTCTATGATGCTAAAACACATGAAACACATGAATGAGGCACCTAACCTAGTCTTGGGGAATCTAACAAGGCATTTTAAGATTGTCAAAATTTCAGTAACACAAAATTCAGCTATTTAAAGAACAACTTTATAAAAAGGATCCATTTAGAATTCAGTCTCCTCCACTCAATTGCAAACTTCATAAGAAAAGGTATGCTATCTTATCTTTTTTCCTAAATATATACCATAATTCCTGGTCCTTAATAGATGTTGCCCAAACATTGGCTGAAATTTACTCACCAGAACAATTGGAGCTGCTGAACAACAGAATGAACTGTTTCTGAAGGTGGGGAGCTCTATGTTGCCAAAATTGTCCCTACAGAGGCCCAGGGATCTGTCTGACCACTATAGGATGATTTCCGTGTTGAATAAAATATAGGAGCCCAAGTCTTCTAAGGATTTTCCCCCAGTTTTTCAGTGTTAGCTGGGAACAAAACAAAACAAGGCGAAACAAAATCTGAGTGTTATATCTTTTGGGAGACAGTCGAGTGTAGAAGGACCATGCATCTGTACTTTGGAACCAAAGAGACCTGGATTTGAAACTCCTTCCCTGGCAGTTCACTCATCTGTGACATGGTGCTAAAAAATAACCTATTGTGATATTACTGTATTACCTGAAATATAGTGCAGGCCTTAGTTCTTAGCATGTTGCCTGGCTTGTGGTAAATGCAGTGAGTGTTAGTTCCTTTCCTACTTTGAGAAGCACATTTTGAAGACAGTGACTTCTTAAAAGCAACACTTTGAAGAGCTGATGTGGCTCAGTGGTTGAGCACTGGCTTCCCATATATGAGGTCCTGGATTCAATACTCAGCCCTGGTACCTCAAATAATAATAATAATAAAATAAAAATAAAAACAACAGTTTGTGAAATACAAAGGAAACTGGGTGTAAATATTTGCTCTTTGTTTTTAAGGACCCCCATCCTATTTTTTCTTAACAGGGTGAGTGGAGAATATAAAAGCTGTATGTAGGACAGATACAGCCCTTCTGATGGATCTTCTGCAGCAGAGCTCAGCCTTTGTTGCCTAAAAGTATTATACACATACATCACCATCCGCAGTAAGCTGGGTGCTGCCCTGGCTATGGTGGGACATAGGAACATCTTTTACCTTCAATAGAGGGTGGAGATGATGGTCAAAGCTGGAGTAGAAAGTCCCAAATCCAATTTTGAAGCTTAGGAATGAGTTGGAGAATAAGAGTTGAAGAATGCTGTAAAGATGGAGGCCCACATGCCAAGAGAATTGAGTGAGGACCTCACAAATGGGGCAGGATTTGAGAAAGCCTAGAGACCCAGGCCATTATGTGAGGTAGCTTTCCCTAAGCATGCAGCACACCTTTTTACTGGGCATTCCAGATCCATTTAAAGCGACCCACAGAAATGCTTTTTTAACTTTCCACCGAGAAATCCCTAAGGCCAAAGAGAATGAACAAGTAGCCCCAAATAGTCTGCCTCAAGCCTGAAATGTATTTGAAGTCATTTGTTTTATTTTAAAAACTCAACTGACTTCTGCATTCTATGATAATATTGTCGTTGCTTTAATAACCCTCCCCAAAAAGACTTTGCATAAAATACTCCATGAAAATGTTTCATATTCATCCTTGGCCTTATATAATTCTTGGCATACCACTGTACCTGAGGCATGACTCGCCCAGATTGAGGCACATGAATCTAGATGTTAATACTGAACCACTGATTAAATTAGTTGTCACTCTTTTGGGGCCTTGTGGCTTACAAATTCATACCTAGAGCAAAGTCAGGTGGTTTTTATAAACTTTCTCATGTTATCTTAATCTAGGCATTTTCAAGCATATGCTTTCTTCTGTCTAGAAAATTATTTCTATTATTTAAAAAACAAACATTTTTGAACATGTGTAAGATATGGTCTATAGTAACTGGAGAATACCAAGATGAATAATTTGGATTTCAATTTTCACCAATGACTTGGAAATTGCTAGCAGACTTCTCTTTTAATCTCTTTTTTCTCTTTCTCTTTTGATCCTGATACTATTTTATGAATCATATACTTCTACAATTATTTTCATGATGTTTTATTTTAATGGCTACTTGAAGAAAACTTCATTTGAGGCATTAAACAATAGTGTATATATATTTGAGATAGCAAAATTAGTTTTTCCTAATTGCTCCTCCCTAAGATGGTTTCTATAAACTCTTTATAGGTTGGTTTTATGGCTAGGTATAAAGATCCTATGAGAATGCCACTAAAATAGGCTTTTGCTGACATAGGGTGATAAAAGGGAATTTGAATAAATCCAAATGTGTTCCTCTACTACATGAATAATTCCTTCTACACATAAGATATTATTATCATTTTTTTTTAGGAGGTATTGGGGATTGAATCTGGGATCTCCTACATGCGAAGCATGCATTCAACCACTGAGCTTCACCTGCTCAGCATAAGATATTCTTTTTCCATAATTCAGTGAATTGTAAAACCACCCTGATCTCAGTCCATTTTCTAGTACTGTTAGTGAAAATTTTTGAGAAACATCTTTAAATTCTAAAGGGGACAAATATTTATCTTCTGCTACCTTCAATTTATAGAGTCTTTTCTTCAATATTTTATTACTTTGAGAGATTTATTCTATTTCAGAACTTGAAGTGCGTTTTTCATTTTCTTGCTGTTTCCAGTAAGGCAAAATTATTGAATGTTTTAGGTAGTATCAGTTCTTCATTATTCCCTGACACTTGATTTAGGACATTTCTGGGTCACCTCTGCTCTTCCTATGCCTTCTTTCTTTCCAAAACTTTCATGTCAGCAGAGTATGTTGCAGATAAATGTTGGATGAATGAACAAATGGGTTGGTGCAGATTCACTGCAATGCATTTTAATATTAAATTTAAAAGCACATTCTCAGGGAGGCAAACCCACTCGACTCATCCCTCACATAAAATATATGGATGCTAGTTCTCTCTTTGCCCTCGATCCAATCTCTGCAGCTTGAGCTTGAGTAAAATGGCAAAGGTGTTACAATCATTAAAAAATTATCTGGAAATCAGAGTTCCCTCCTCCTTCAATTTTCTATAAATGAAGTAATCATAGGGTCTCTCAAATCTATACAGTGAAATGTAAACAAAGAATACTTCTTTGTGAACTGTGCCCCCAAAGAGTTGGCTTTTTAGATTCCAAAAAAGGGCACACATTTTCAGATGTCAAACTTACACTGATGTCATACATCATTAATGGCAGCGTATTTCTGTATTTTGTGGTTTGAGGGACCTCTGGCTCCCAAATTATCTCACCCTAGAAGAAGTCTTCCCCTTGCACTTGACTTTGGTGGGAGAATGGTCTGAAACATGAAGCATTGTTGCTGAAAGCAGCACTTTGGCAGCTGGAAATAACCTTATATAGTAGCATCGTTTCACGCCGCCTATGCTAGAAAGATCGGTATGGAATGTGGTGACTTTTAATGCTGATAAGGAACATTCCACAGAAGAATGTGGGGGTCGGCAAAAGAAGGATCATGACAACACTATTACCCATTAAACACTTGCTCTTGTTGCAGACCAGTGAAGAGTAGCCACCAGCATGCTTTGCATTAGTTGTATACATTATGACCTTGGCTTGGCCTGTTTTTCTTTTAAACATTTGCAATTGTCACGCAAAAATGCACTTCCTATGGTGAGAGTTTGGCTCTGCTAGTCTTTCAATGTGGCGGTTTATTACTATAGAGTTGACACAGGCACATGGTGTCATTGGCAAGCTATTGCTTTCCTTTGCTGAGAACAACATGAGGAGACAAAAAATCCCTTCAGAAAATGATTTACTTCAACTTCTGCAAGCCAATGGAAAACTAACTGATACAAGGCTGAGTGACCTGCCTTGTGTCAGTAAGGACAGAAATCGCCTCTGAGGGTAACTGTGCATCTAAGATCGTGGTACAATAGTGGTTTAAACAAGCAGAGTTCAGGGGTTCAGAGAAAACCCTTTCTCCTCGTGAAAGAGAACTAAAGAATGAAGGCGCTTAGAGGCCCTTCCATGCAGACAAATAGACTGACAGTCTCAGGAGAGTGTCTTTAATGCTTGCTGTATTTCACCATCTATCATGGGACACGTCAGTCTACCAGACAGAGGTCTTCTTGTCGGCCAATCCTGGCTTAGCTTTGGGTCACCAGCACCTGAGCACAATGCCTAGCACACAGTAGGTGTTCAGTCTCCCCCCTCTCCTTTCTTCCTTCTTTGCTGTCCTTTGCCCTCCCTTCCTCTCTACGCTTTCCTTTCTTTCTCCCTCTCCTCATGCTTCCCTCAACCCTTGTTGTTAGGGGTTAAATTGGGTCCCCCCCAAAAGCTAAGCTATAGTCCTAACCCCCAGTAGCTCAGAATGTGCCCTTATTTGGAAATAGGGTCATTGCAGACGGAATTAGTTAACTATAGAGGAGGTCATACTGGAGTAGGGTGGGCCCTAGTAAGATGATGAGAAGACACAGAAGGGGGAGAAGGCCACGTGAAGATGGGGGCAGAAACCAAAGTCCTGCAGCTGCAAGACTAGGGAACCCGAGGATGGCTGGCAAACGCCAGAAGCTTGAAGAGGCAAGGAAGGATTCACCCGTACACGTTTCAGAGGAAGCAGGGTCCTGCTGACACCTGGAGTTTGGAACTTCTGGCCTCCAGAACTGTGAGACAATACATTTCTGTTGCTTTAAGCCACCCAGTTCATAGTGCTTGGTTATGGCAGCCCTAGGAAGGAAGTGGAGACATGCGTCGACCAAGTGCGTCTCATATCCCAGGATCTGTGCAAAGTACAACCTGAATAGCCTGATGCACGGTGAATTTCAGAGCCATGTACCTTCCTACATATTAAGAAAAAAAATCCCTCAAACTGAGATCATTTGATTCTCAACCCAATTCTTTGCTACTACCAATAAATTTTGGTTGCTGCATTTAAAACACTGCAATTATTATTTATTGAGCATAATCTAGAGACCAGGCCTAGTGATAATCACTTAATTCATTTATCCATTCACAAACATTTATTACAAATCTATCATGCATTAAACAATGGGACTACAGCAGTGAATAAACACACAGAGACTCTGTCCTCAAGAAGTTTCTAGTGGGGAGAGAGAAGCAAGATGCAAACAAACAGATAAAGGACATCAAATTGTAATGTGCAATAGGAAGAAAAATGAAACAGTATAAGGCGGAGAGATATTGGCGGGATAGAGAGGTGGGTGTTTGTTGGGGATTGAATCTTGTCCCCCACAAAAGGCACATTCAGGTCCCAACTCCTGGCCCTGTGGGTGTGAACCCATTTGTAAATAGACCCATTGAAGATGTTACTAGTTAGGTGTGCCCCAAATAGATAAGGGTGGGTCTTAATCCAATATGGCTTAAGTCCTCATAAGCAAAGAAAACTGGACGTTGAAAAAAGAGAACCCACAGGGAGCAGCCAAGAAGCTGGAAGTCAACAGAACCCGTGATGGAAAAGCCAAGGAATGCCAGCAGCCAGCCCCAGAACACCACAGTTTCCAGGGAGAAAGCATTGCCTTGCTGATGTCCCAATTCTGGACTTCTAGACTCAAAACTGTGAGCTAACAAATTTCTGTTGTTAAGTCAACCCACCGTCTGGTATTTGTTTTAGCAGCTAGGAAAGTAAAGTGGAAGCTAGGGAAAAGCATCAGAGCTGCAGGGAACAGCAAACACAAAGACCCTGAGTCAGTGAATGCCTTCTTGTTCCAGGACAGTAGTTGGGCTGGAACAGAGGGAGTGAGGGGAAGTGACAGGCCATGAGGACACAGAGGTGGCAGGGGTGAGAACTCCTACAGCCTTGTAGTCCCTGGTAAGAACCCTGGCTTCCCCTCAGAGTCAGCTGGGAAGCCAGTGGAGTCTTGTGAGTAAAGGTACGTCTCACTGTACTGTATAGTACAGTGGCTGGGTCCTTAGATCCTAGATCAGGCTGCCTGATTTTGAATCTTGGCTCTGTTACTGTCAGTTATATGAGGATAAATTACTTACATTATCTTCTATGTGCCTTCTGTGTGACAACTGTGCCTGCCTCCTAGGGTTGTAACAAGGATTATACATTAATATTTGTAAAGTATATATTTGTCAAATATATAAAAAATAATTGTGGGGCGGATGTGGCTCAAGCAGTTGGGCCTCCCACATGGTAGGTCCTGGGTTCAGTTCCCAGTGCCTCCTGAAGAAAAAAAAAAAAACAAGCAGACAACAAGCACAAACAACAAGCAAACAGAAGAGGGTACTATCTCGGGCGGGGAGTGGAATAAATTTTTTTAAAAAGATTTATTTTATTTACTTTATTTTTCTTTATTTATCCTCCCCTCCCCCCAATCCCCAGATGGTTCTCTCATCTCTCTGCTCATTGTTTGCTCACCTCCTCCAGGAGGCACTGGGTACTGAACCCAGGATGTCCTCCCACATGAGAAAGGATTGCCCAAAAGCCTGATCCACACCCGCTCTCTGCGGGCTGTGGCATCTGCTGGCTTGTGACATCTCCTCATTTAGGTGTCTGCTTGTTGCAGTGCGGGGCAGAGTCTAGCTCGTTGTGGCAGGAGGTAGTGTCTAAGCTCATTGCACAGGGAGGTGGCATCTGCTCGCCTTCTAGGAGGCACCGGGATCCAAACCTGGGACCTCTCATGTGGTAGGTGGGCTCCCAAGGGCTTGAGCCACATTTGCTTCCCAATAATTGTATTTTAAAAGGATTTTTTTCTTCTGAAATTGCCAGGTGGTTATGACCTCCCTTCTAGCAATTAATACAAGTGACTTCCTTAAGGCCCTGTAACTTGGGTCAGGATTTCTATCCATGACCTGAAGACCCCCTTTTAACCATACAACAGAGTGCTTACCCCTTTCCCTCAGCAACCACAGCTTTTCGAACCTTCACTGATGGAAGAATAGCACCGTGTTTAAGTTACCTTAAATATTTTATACACTCAAATTAGTCCTTGTCAAATTCCTAGCAAAGACATAGTACTAGTCGACCCCCTAAGGGACCTGAGTTCCAAGCAGCTTCTGTGTTGTCCAAGTCCTTTGCCCAAGGGGTGGGTGAGAAGCTGTAACTAATCATTTACTATTAAAGTTGACTGCAAGTAGGAGTAATCGCCTAGGTCTCTGATGTGAGCTAATTTCCTCCTGTAATTAACTTGTCAACACTGCCTGTTAAGAAACCTTGGGGGTTGCCAACATTGATAAAGAGAACTGTTAAGAAATTAGATCCCATGGAAAAATGTCACATCAAAGTATTAGGAGCATTTGAAAAAAAAAAATCTGTTCTGCTTCTGCTGACTTTTCAAGTAAGACAAATCGTCCCTGATGAGTAGAGATTGCTGGCACCTGGACAATCTGGTCGGGTACCTAATTTTGATGCTTGTTGTGTGGTTTCATCTCAGCCTGAGATCTTAATTCCAGTAAATGATTTCCACAGGATGCACAAGAAAAGGTAAGATGCCTGCTGAAGATGACTTTAACTACATTCAACTATTAAAGAGATCTTGTCAGGAAGTCTTTTTTTTTTTTTTTTAACCGGGAGGTCCCGGGTATCGAACCCAGGTCCCTCCATATGGGAGACGGACACCCAACCATTTGAGCCACATCCGTCCCCCAGGAAGTCTTTTTTAAAAAAAATTGTGCATTGCAGTGGCATAGGTATGCTCAAATATAATTTTTATTATCATGCCATATTTTCCCAACTTAGTCTTTTCCCCTAGATTAAGTTTCCTATGTTAATAGACCAAGGACCCATACTTTCTCCTAAACTTCCCTATTTGCACAATCTTCCATAAATTCTGACATAACTGCTCTGAAGATAAGCCTGAGGAGGGAACTGTGACAACCCATGAAGATTTGCAACTTCATGACTACCTCACAGTCCAGAATCTCTCTTTCAGGATCACAGGTATGGAAGACTACATACCTTGATGTGAATTCAGCTCTGTTATCCACTAGCTATGGGTCAGGCTATTGAATCTTTCTTCCTTGGTTTCTTCAACCATAAAATGAGGATTATACTAACACCTGTATACGGGATTTTCTGAAAATTAAAGAGAAAGTTTATGTAAGTGCCCTACACTGAGCAAATCCTCTTCAAATGGTAGCTATTTTAGTTATTATTACTCACCACAGACATTACTGAGTCAGATTTTTAGAAAAATAATTGCTCCAAAAATAATTTTAAAAAAGAATAGAAGGGGGAAGCAGATGTGCCTCAAGCAATTGGGCTCCTGTCTACCATCTGGGAGGTCCCGGGTTTGTTTCCCGGGGCCTCCTGGTGAAAGCGAGCTGGGCTGCACGGTGAGCTGGTGCAACAAAAAGAGACAAAGAGGAAAGACAATGAGAGACACGACAAACTGGGGAGCTGAGGTCGCTCAAGCAATTGAATGCCTCTCTCCCACATCGGAGGTCCCAGGATCGGTTTCCAGTGCCTCCTAAAGAGAATAAGAGAAGACAAGCAGACACAGAGAGCACACAGTGCATGGACACAGAAAGCAAGACAGTGAGTGCAAAAACAATGGTGGGTGGGAGGAATAAATAAATAAAACAAATCTTATATATATATATATATAAAAGAATAGAGGGGAGCAAGTATAGCTCAGTTGGTTGAGCTCCTGTTTCCCATGTACATGGCTCTGGATTCAATCCCTGGTAACTCCTAAAGAAAAAAAAAAAGAATAGAGATATTTTGGTCCTTACGAAGCAATTGTTGATTAACCGAGAGGACAGTTTGTAACAATTAAGTCAATGCTTCATTAATGTTGATATTTGAATAGGAGAAACAGGATAGAAGTAGTTAATTTTTACTTGCTCTTGATTAATACTTTCCATTAACCTAGATGGATGTTTGCAGCTCTAATTCCTTTCCCCCTTTGAGCAATTTTCCAGAAAAATATAGTAATGATAACAACAGCAAACATTTCTATAGTGCCTGCTAGTGACCAGCCACTATTCTGAATGTATATATTAATGTGTGTATCCACACACTCTTTTAATCTGGCTAAATCACCCTACGAAGTAGGCATTAGGGCACAGAAGTTTGTTACTTGTTCAAGGTAACACTCAGCTAGTAAGTTGCAGAGAACTTGAGTGGGATATAGTCTGTGAATATATCTCAATAAAACTGCTTAATATACAAATAAATAATTGTGCAAGAATAGCCAGAAATAGCAGCTATGCACAGCAGGGGAAATAGAGAGAGACTGAGAGGTGAGGAATTTTCTTTGTCTGTTTTTTGTTTATTATCATTATTATTATTGAAATAATGAAAATGCTCTAATAATGATTGAAGTGATGAACATACAACTCTGTGATTATACCAAATACCACTGATTGTACACTTTGGGGAAAAAAACATACATACCTTTACCACATGGTTACAATATAATGAACTTTGGGCAGGAATCCCATAGAAATGGTTTACAAAAAAAAAAAAGAAATGGTTTACTTAGCATTTTCTGTCCTTTTTTTTTTTTTCATTTAAAAATTTTATTGAAGTATATCATTCATACATGAACATACATAAACAGTAAGTGCATAGTAAAAGTTGTGAACTTACAAAACAAACATACATATCATCCTACAGGGCTACCATACATCACCCCACCACCCAAAACTTGCATTGTTGTGAAACATTTGTTACAAACTATGAAAAAGCATCATCAAAATATTACTACTAACTACAACCCATACCCGATTATTAACACCTTGGATTAGTATTATATATTTGTTACAGTTCATGAGAGAATGTTCTCATATTTGTTCTGATAACCACAGTCCATCTTCCACCACTGGTTTCCCTGTGTTATACAGTCCCACGCTTCGTACAATCCATTCAAAGTGTACACTCACTGGCTCTCATTTTCATCATAGGTTGTGCTGTCATCAACTTAGTCAATTTTTACAACTTTCATCACTACAAAAGGAAATATTCCATACTTTCTTAACCCCCCCTATAGTTGTCTCTTAGAATTAATATAATATCTTCTTTGCCATTGCTGCAAAATTTCCTTTTTATTTTAATTTGACTTGCTGAGCAAAAATGAGTCTGTAGGATGGGAGTAGGGGCGAGAGTCTTGCTAATTAAGGAAAGAACAGGAAAAAAAAAAAAGGACAATTAAAAGAAAAGAGAGTGCCCTTGTTAAACACGGGTGTGACCAGATAAGATGTGAACTTTTAAGCAGATGTAAAGATCTACTGAAGGCTCTCCACTGGGCCAAGAGACTCATCCTAAACTGAAGGAAGATCTAAGAAGAATGGTGTGGCTTAGATTAAGCTAATTTTTGAGTATTAGTTGTGGTGGTTCCACCAACAGGGTGAAACCCTATCCTTCTACTAAAGAGTGTTCTCTTCATTAATGAGGACTAACAGGGCTTCACAAGGTGCAAGAGCCCATGGAAAGTGTGGCATTTGGGATGACCCTTATTATTCATTCAGAAGATGGACGTTCACCAGCTGAAGTTTGAAGTTATAGCTTTAAGTTAGAGCTTTTTTTTTAGGACCAACCTTAAAAACAGAAAAATTAAGCAACTAGCAAATAGCTATTTTTCTCTTATGGTTACATCCTGTCTTTTCTCTCAACAGTTGTTCTTGTGCTTTCCTACCTTTCTATAAAGTTGTAAAATGACTTCATTTCATATAATAGCCAACTCTAACCCCCAACTTTTCCTATTATAAACCCTGAGAACATTTCTAAACATGGTGAGAGCCATAGGAAGCACATGCTAACTTGGAAGTTAACTTGGTTCCCATAAGTGCCAAAGTGAGGCAATGGGCTGATGTGACACTAGAATTTCATAACAAAGCTTGTGAGTAGGAAGGAAGCCTCATTTGAGAGGGATTTCATCATAGTCTGCGTATTCACAGGAGATTAGTGTAGGCTTTGGGTTACCAGAACCCTTTTATTCACAGAATGCAGAGTGGTTAAGCTACTACTACTTGCCCTGTGTTCCCTCTGCTTCAGCAGCCCTGGCCTCCTACCTCTTCCTTGCACATGCTCTTCCCTCTGCATGGAACATGCTTCTCACAGGTATCGTCATGACTCCTCTCACCTTCTTCAAGCTTTCATTCCAGTCTCATCTTCTCAACAAGACCTTCCCTGGCCATCACATTAAAAATTACAAACTAACCAAGGTTTGCCTGCCACCCTCCAGCATTCTTGATCTTCCTTCCTTGCTTTATTTTTCTCTATAGTATTTATCACCTTCCTTTTAATCAGTTGATTTCCCCATTAGAAGATAAATTCCATGAAGGAAGAGGGTTTTGTCTTTTTATTCACAGACGTATGCTTAGCATCAGAATATTGCTGGCCATGTAGAAAGTACTCAAGAAATATTTTTTGAATAAATGTATAAATAATAATAACAACTAACATGAATTGAACAGTGTGTGCCAGATGCTAAATGTCTGATAAGTATTGATTCATTAACTATACATAGATGTATACTTATTATATATGATATAAAAAATTGCTTCATGCACACAAATGACTTTCTCTCTTAGTGTGTATTCTGGGAGTGTGAGAAATAGAGACATTAAAAAATTCACTCAAAGTCTAACTGTTGGTGATAAAGCCTGTAATAGAAATCTTAGTTCAGGACAAAGGAAAATGCGTCTTCTCAAAAAGATCATGATAAATGGGACCTTGGAATTTACCAGTTACTAATGAGTGAGTGCCTATTGTGTGTGAAGCACAGTCCTTCCCTCAGTGAAATGGGGAAAAAGCAATAAAATAAAGAAAAATAGAAAATAGCAAAAGCTAGATAAAATGTATAAAATTATGCCATTGTCTGAGCATGTTTTTCCTTCTTGTCATAGTCATCAAGATAAGAAATATCCTTTGATCAGTTGGTATAATTTTGAAGCAAATAATTTCCTTAAAACACTAAATTTCCATCTTTGTTGCTTTTATGATTTCTGATTCTTATTTATTACCTACTTCAGCCTAGTTAGTTTATAGTTGCTAAAGTCAATTATAATATAGAAGAACATGAATATCACTCAAGTTTAAAAAAAAAGAACAAATGTAATGAAACTGTAATTTGAAAACAAAACGAGTACAAAACGTGCTGCCTTTGGTTCTTGATATGCTGTCATCATTTCCTGGCTAATGTCTGAGGGACTGAATTAAACAATTTGAAGGGGGAATAGTATATTTTTCAAAGTAAACACAATTGCCAGGAAGATTGATTAAATACAACAAAGCTGAAACCTTATTACATATTCAGATGAAGTTCCTTGTCAGTTCTTTCTTCAGGAAAGAAAAAGAAAGAACTATCCCCTTAATTTGGATATGGTTTCCCCTGGAATAGACCCCACTTTTTAAAAAAGTTTTCCTTTTGTGGTATTAAAGGAATCGTTTTTCTGTAGTGTTTATAAATCCTGAAAAGTCTTAATGCCTGATAAATGAATGCCTCATTCCCAAGTTCTGTTTATCTTTATGTATGTAAGAGGATCCCTAGAGATATGTCTCAAGGTTATTAATGGAAAATTCATTCTCATTTATTCAAGAGAAGGTATATAGACTAGCTCCAAGGGTTCTCTGCTTCTCATTTTCCCTTCACCCTTTCCTATGGTATACACACACGTACATTTATGTATATAAACATAATGTGTACATGCACATATATATTTATATATGTCCATGTATATATACATTTCAGTAATGACTGTTTTTTATAAAAATGATGCATTCTCATGATAAAGAAAAATCAAATTATGCAGGAAAATACAAAGAAGAAGGTAATAGCTCACATTCCACAAGGAAAAAAAATCAGTATTGGCACTTGGGGCCATCATTCTAGATCTCTCTCTAAGTCTATATTGCAAACTAAAATGCCTTCAACAAGTCAAATACAACCTAAATGATTAAGATGGGCTGGGTGTAAGAAAAATCACTCAGTCCTCTCAGCCTTCTGAGAGATTTTCCACAAGTGAATAGAGAAATATTTCTCTATTCTAAGAAAACACAGTGCAAGTGGGATGAAAACTAGCAACTGATACTCTCTTCATTGTTTGGGGGTACTAGGGGGAATGGTGTGAAGTGTGACAAACTGGAGAGAATATGCCACATCCAGAGGTGTGAATCAGATGGAGTAGATTGTTGCCAAGAGGGAATGTGCCCCAGTTGTCAGACCTTCTGATTTCTTTGAAGAAATTAGACATTTGGAGTTGAAAACACCTAATTTAAAAATATTTTTTCAAAATTGTTTGGGAAAAAAAAAAACACTGTGTAGGCTAAATGAAATATGGCATGTAACCTTCTGACTGTTTTTTGTTATGGATAATTAGATAGATGGGCAGACGGATCGATCTGTAGATATGTGGCCAGCATGTCCAGTAATTGTTTAAAAATGAAATGATTCTATATATGTTATTAATTTTTAATTACAATGAACTCTATACTAACTTGACAGAAGACAAATAAAGAGACATGAAACTGAAAAATCTTTCTTGATCATTATATTCAGTGTTTAGTGCCTAGGAAGGTATCTGGTACAAGGAGATTTTTCCACCTTTCTCTGCAGTGTTCATTCTGTCACTTACACAGACAGTGACAAACCTATTCTTTTCCTCCGGTTTTCTCTCAGCCCATTTCCATCTTGCTTTGCTCCTCACCTCTCTTTTAGTTTCTCTTTCTGTCCTCCTACCCCCATTTTCTTATTCATACTAGCCTTCAGAATTACAGAGCAGAGGCATCGGGTTGGGTTTTTAACATTAAAGCTCCGAATTATGGTGGGATGAGGAGGGGAGAGAGCAGGGTAGCTAACATTTACGTTGCCACACTGAAAAACAGAATGCTCTGTAATTTATCTTTAATGTAGCTGAGGGGTTTATAGAAATTTTCCTCTCCGTTCATCCTCTTCATTTTTCTCTACACCTCCGACTAGACATTTCACAAGCTAATCTCTGGGATGGCGTCTCTTCTCTTTAACAGTAAGTCCCTCTCGCTATGGGAGTCACAGACCACACGGTCAGACTCAGAGCCAGCTGTAAACCCTGCTGTCCCATACGGAGTGTGGCAGGAGGCGAGGATTTGGTGGAAGGAGTTGGGAATCCATTAGGGAAAATTTGTGATGGCAACAAAAGGGCAGATGAATATTCACCAGTCCACCCTTGTGGGCAGGAGGGCAGCATTCCAGATTTGTCTTTGCCTTGGGGTCTACAAGGGTCATTAGCATATTTCCAATGAGCATGAGAAAGAATCAGAAAACAGGATATATCTGCCTGCCTCATTTGTGCAAACAATAACTGGAAAATATGACTTAGCCTCGCCATGGGGAAGGGAGCAATTTGGAACTGTTCTGAAAGGATGAAAGAATGGAGGTTAAAAATGCCATTTCTACATATATGAAAAACCCACAGCCAACATCATACTCAATGGGGAAAGGTTGAAAGCTTTCCCCCTAAGTTCAGGAACAAGATAAAGATGCCCACTGTCATCATTATTATTCAACATTGTACTAGAAGTTCTAGCGAGGGCAATTAGACAAGACAAAAAAATTAAAGGCATCCAAATAGGAAAAGAGGAAGTAAAACTCTCACTGTTTGCGGATGACATGATCCTGTATTTAGAAAATCCTGAAGTATCCACAACAAAGCTACTTGAACTAATAAATGAGTTCAGCAAAGTGCAGGATATAAGATCAACACGCAAAAATCAGTAATGTTTTTGTACACTAGTACTGAACAATCTGAGGAGGAAATCAGGAGGAAAATTCCATTTCCAATAGCAACAAAAAGACTCAAATTCCTAGGAGTTAATTTAACCAAGGAAGTACAGGACCTATATGCAGAAAACTACAAAACAATGCTAAAAGAAATTAAAAAAGACCTAAACAAATGGAAAGACATTCCGTGTTCATGGATTGGAAGAATAAATATCGTGAAGATGTCAATCTTGCCCAAACTGATTTATAGATTCAATGCAATACCAATCAAAATCCCAACAGCTTACTTTACAGAATTAGAGAAGGCAATTGCCAAATTCATCTGGAAGGGTAAGTGCACCCGAATAGCCAAAAGTATTCTAAAAAAGAAGAGCGATGTGGGAGGAATTTAACTGCTTGACCTTGAAACATATTACAAAGCTACAGTGGTCAAAACAGCATGGTACTGGCGTATCGATCAGTGGAATAGAATTGAGAATCCAGAAATAAACCCTCACCTATACAGTCAAATGGTCTTTGACAAACCTACTAAGCCCACGCTGATGGGAAAAAACAGTCTCTTCAACAAATGGTGTTGGGTGAACTGGATATCTATAACCAAAAGAATGAAAGAGGACCCCTATCTCACCCCCTATATAAGAATCAACTCAAAATGGATCAGAGATCTAAATATAAAAGCCAGGACCATAAAACTACTAGAAGAAAATGTAGGGAAACATCTTCAAGACCTTGTAGTAGGTGGTGGTTTCTTGGACCTTACACCCAAAGCACGTGCAACAAAAGAAAAAGTAGATAAATGGGACCTCTTCAAAATTAAACACTTTTGCACCTCACAGGACTTTGTCAGAAGGGTGAAAAGGCAGCCAACTCTATGCGAAAAAATATTTGGAAATCACATATCTGATAAGGGTTTAATATCCAGGATATATAAAGAGATGTTACAACTCAACAATAAAAAGACAAATGACCTAATTAAAAAATGGGCCAAAGACTTGAATAGACATTTCTCCAAAGAAGAAATACAAATGGCAAAAAAACACATGAAGAAATGCTCAACATCACTCATGATTAGGGAAATGCAAATCAAAACTACAATGAGATATCATTTCACACCTATCAGAATGGCCACTATTAAAAAGACAGAGAACTACAAGTGTTGGAGAGGATGTGGAGAGATAGGAACACTTCTTCACTGTTGGTGGGAATGCAGGATGGTACAACCACTGTGGAGGACTGTTTGGCAGTTCCTAAAGAAGTTGTATATAGACTTGCCATATGACCCTGCAATACCACTACTGGGTATATACCCAGAAGAACTGAGCAGTGACACGAACAGACATCTACACACCGATGTTCATAGCCACATTATTCACCATTGCCAAAAGTTGGAAACAACCCAGGTGTCCATCAACAGATGAATGGATAAACAAACTGTGGTGTATTCACACGATGGAATATTATGCAGCTGTAAGAAGAAATGAAGTCATAAAGCATATGGCAACATGGATGAACCTAGAGGACATTATGTTGAGCGAAGCAAGCCAGACACAAAAGGACAAATACTGTATGAATGCATTACTATGAACCAAATATATTGTGTAATATATTGTTTGATTCAAATAAATAAATAAATAAATAAATAAACGAAGGGGTGGAGACTAAAAAAAAAAAAAAAAGCCATTTCTAGTCTGAAAAAGAGGAAAGTTCATGTTTAATAACACCCACTGCAAAGAGTATATCCTCCAGGTGCCTCTCATGTTGGCACCGTGTCGGACAGAGAGGGGAAAGGAAATTTGACATGCACAGGTGTGTGCAAGTGATGCAGCCACAGTCCAGGAAGACTGAGGGAGTTGTCTGTGAGCCTCCAGGTAGATACTGGGGCGGTAAGCCTAGCCCTGCCTGGTCTTTGCCTAGTGCCCAGGCATAGTGTACATCACATGTCAATGGGTTTCCATTAGCATGTGAATATCCTTAAGGATACATTTATAAATAAAGTCTCCAAGTAGCACAATTACACCCATGGATGGAATTCCTTTGCCCCCCATTCACTCTTCTTGTGACCCAGAGATGAGGATTCCCGGGATCTGCTCATGTCCTCCCACCGACCTGTTTTGTTTCACATGACTCCCCAACACATACATACACACACACGTGTACACACAAGTGTACACACACAAATGCACACACATACAAACACGTACATACACACATACATGCACATATGTGCACACACATCCTGTGGTTGTCACAGGTTAGCAAATGCACAGCTTTATAGAAACTGTTTCCAAGATGTTAAATTTACATTGATCATATTTACAATTTAGTGAGTGCATATTAGTACACAGTGGGTAGCTCTAGGGCTACAACTTTGAGAAGAACAGATCTGTAGGTCAAGTACCCTACCTACCAACTAATAGGAAGACAAAAAAATTAGGCAATTAAGATATGGTCTGGAAAGTTGTGATTCTCTGATTCTTAAGCACTTTCACAGTATCCTATCGTTGGCTCAAAAATAAAATCAACTATTTTTTGTGAAGTGGTTTAATGTCTACCTCCCCTGACATATTGTTTGCTTCATAAGACAAGACTGCACACCTGGCAGGTACTTAATAAATAATAGTTAAATAAAGGAGTAAGTGAGTGGATAAATGGATGCTGTAAGAGTGGCAAAAGAAGATTGGATACTAATTCTGTTCTGGGTATCAGGGAGGCTTTGGGAAACAGAAAGGATAAACAGTATTCAGCCAGGGAAGGAACAAAAGGCATGGAGGCAAGAGAGCTTGGAGAATCCCAAGGGGACTGGAGTGGCAACCAATTCTGCATGGCTGGAGGCTGGAAATGTGTCTGTGCAAATTAGAAAACAGTGTCACCTCAAGGTGGATAAATTGCAAAAAGGTGCCCCCTCTAGGCCAACGAGTTAGGAAAAAAGAGACTTTTCCTCCAGGATGACTTTGTTGGCTTTACAGAGAGAGGCTGGACTCAGCTCCTATCTGAGCCCCCTAGTCTGGGTGCTCTCCTGCAGGGCTCAACCTGCACAGCTGTCCCCAGCGGCCCTGGGAGGAGGGAAGGGGAGTGACGAGAGGTTAACTAGATTAGTCAGCAGAAGATTCAAAGACAGCCGTTATGGCACTCTAAGGAGTTTGAACTTTATTCTGCAGCAATGATGAATTTTTTGAAGAATTTTAGCCTGGGAGTGATGCTTTAACAGAAGTTTATTCAACAGATATTTCTTGAGCTCCTGATTGATTATGTGAGAGGCACCCTGCTAAACTGGGCCCTGGGGACACCCCCGGCTAACAAAAGAGAGACTTGGTCCTGCCCTTACGGACTTCACAATTAAGAAGGAGGACCAGAAAAAGCTCCAACCCTTCTTCTTGGATTCTTCCAAGCAACCCTGAAAGGTGGACGTGGTGATCTCTATTTTACAGATGAGGAGACTGATGCTAAGGGAGGTTAATCAGCTTATCCAAGATCACACAGCTTCAAATTCACAGCTTCAAATTCACATCTGTTTGAATCCAAACCCTATACACTTGCTCTACAGAGAAAAGAAAAAAAAAAGCTGAATAATAGAGTCTTACATAAAATTGAAATGTGAACATAAAAAAGAAAATTCACAAATTTCACCCACATGCATATGGATACACACACACAAACTTCCTCACACATGCTCACACAAGCAGTAAATGCAGTATGGAAAATATTGGTCAGCCAATGGCCAGGGAGTTAGCTGTAATCTCTGGTCCTATTCAGACTAGTTCATTCCATCCTGGAGAAAAACATTCCATAAGCACTGACCTGGACTCTAAAGCGAGCAGGGCCTCTTGCAAATGGGCGCCCTCCATGGGATCCCACAGCTGTAAGAAGCTCTTCTGAGCGCCTGTTTTGAAACTCGCAAATTTAAGCCAACTATGGTGCAAATTAATGCAAGAGAGTTCTCTCTTCTTTTCTTGAAGCCCTCTAGGAGTGGAAACTTCATGCTCCCTAGTTTCATCATCCTGACTAGTAAAATGTTCCTCCCGTGTTTGAACACAACCTCACTTGCTTGAATGTAAGACCGTGTCCCCTTTGTTTGGTCCTCTCTGGAAATGGGGATCAGGAAGACTATTAAACTTGTCTATTAAACATGTATCTTCTCCAAGCTCAGCAAACCCCAGTTCCTATTACTCTTTGTCCTAGGATTTATTTTCTATCTTTATAAAAATATTCACTTCTCTTCTCTGAATTGTCTCCTTTCTAATTTATTTTCTTAAAAAAAAAAAAAAAAAGGAATATGCATTTTGAAAAACTGAAGAACTACCAAAAGTTATTATTTGTCCCCCTTTATTAAGGAATGGGGACTTGTTGCAGATGGTAGAAAGAAAGGGTGAAAGAAGAGCACGGGGCATTGTTGGAGACCCAGGAGATTTTTGAAAATGAACTGCCAAAATAAAAACCAGAACAGTAGCTTAACTGGCCTATCGTGGAGAAGTAAAATTCCTTGCATCTCCAGCAGTATGTTTGCAGCTCTCCTAGTGTGAAAAAATGGCTTGCTATAATTTGCAAGGTTGGTTACCATGTAAGTGTAATTATATTTGAATAAAAATTGATTTACAGCCAGACAATAAGACATGAGATTAAACAGCCCAGAAGCTGCTGTGAACTTCCAGCCATCAAACCCTGGCCCTCCAGTCCCACAGCAGCGCTGACTTCCCACTGGGGCCGGTGATTGAACATGGCTGACTGGCAAAAGTGGAAGTATTGTGAGCCAAATACTTTGCTCAGCATTTAAACTTTAAAGCCCACCGATCTATCTAAATTCCAATTCAATGAATCCAAAGTAAAATCCAAACTCAATAAGAAAAGACAAAATTATTGACTTAAAAGATAAAACAAATTGGAAAATGGTTGGAAAAGCAAAGTCATATATTGAAATTCACTGAAGACATGTAATTATTGTGGTTTCCATACATATTTGCTGCTCAGGTTTGGCTTTTAGAAAGTATTTTTTTCTTGCACTAGAGTGAAACTATAATTTGACTTCTAGATTCTTTGAGGGTAGTGTTTTGAAGAAAAATGAAAATATTTCAGTGTCTTATGAGACAACTGTCGCTAAAGAAAACACACAGTTATCCACAGAGTTGTAGGTTAAATAACTTTATTAAGCAGAAGAAGAATAAATTAATTTTATTAAATAAAAGGGGAATGGGTGAAATTTAAAGACATGGTAACCCCGAGTTTATTTTCTTGGAATAATATTCTTGTCTGATTTATTGCTTTTTTTTTTTTTTTTAAACTCAGAGAGATAATTCAAGACAAACACAAATTGTAACTTCCCCTTGTGGTAAAGTGTATAAATTTGGTATGTTCAGTGACAATCTTGGATTAAATCACCAAATAGTGATTTTCTAAGAGAAGTTAAACCCTATTGTCAGAATTCCAGGGTCATTACTTAATCAAACAAGAATTTAAAAAAATCCATAGACTTAAATCATAAAGTACTCGTTAGCATTTGGATTAAGTAAAAAGAAGGGGTAAAATCTCGACATTGTTTTTGAGGACACCATTTCCACACATAGATATAATCTCTTAGAATGTAATATATAATGCATATATTATAATTATATATATATATATATATATATATATATATATATATATATATATATATATATAAAACATATAGTAACATGATAATCCTTTAGTTTTCACCAATACATATATCTGGTTAGATGGGAAGTCTGTTTATATATTTAGTAGTCAATTTTATTCACCAGATAATAAAATATCTGGCATTAAAGAAATAAGGGTCATATGAGTTCCAGATGACATGACCTAAACTCTCATAAAATTTAAAGAAGTTGAGTCAGATCATTTAAAAAGAAATTCAGCACTCCTCCAAATTTAGGAACTCATGGAATGTAGCAATCTTGTCTAGTATTTTCTCTGAGCCAAGCAGCCTGGTGCGATCAAGCTCATCTTTCATCCCCTTTGCCTTTCTTAAAGCTTTAGTGCTTTCATTAGGAGAAGGAAAAAAAATATGAATGTCTTAAGTAAAAAGTAATGGAGTCTATTAAAATAAAGTTGATCCTAATTGATTCTCTTCTATTCCAAATACTAAGAGAGTAAAGGCAAATGCTGTAAGATATGAATTAGCTGTGTAGTTTATGGACTGTAGCTGTTGTGATTTGTGTGGAGGCCTTTTAGTTATTTAATAATGAAAGGTTGTTGGTGCAGCCTTAAGAGCAATGAAAAAATCAACCGAATGTTCTTGGAAAGGCGGCTTTGCAAACTTTCTTTTCTTTTTCTCTCTTCTCATTAGTAGAAGGAGAGGACAGGTCATTTTCAGAAGGATTAAAAGGTCAAAGAACTTGGTGAGGGGAAGTCTACATGAGGTTTTCGAAAGCTGTTATCAGAAGGTCAGCTAGAAAACAACCTTACAGCTAATCCTTTGGTAGGATTAGAAGGAAAACAGACAGATTTGGGGAAGTATATCCCTTTTAGGGGCTATTTCCCACCAAAGCCTCTTACTTTGCTTTCATGTTTCATCCAAAGTTACTTCTCTTTTCAACTCCCTCTCCTTTTCTCAGTACCCTCTCTATCCCCAAGCCTCGCTCTTCCTAGCCTGGTTCCCATTCTGCCCTTCCTTAACTTCCATGATCTTTGCTTGGTTTTTATTTGGGATTTCTCTCCTAACCTTCAGAAGAACCCAAACTTTAGCTGATGAAGAACTTGTCTGAGGGAAAAATGAGACTGACTTACAGAATACTGGTATGAAAAAGAATCTTAAAAATCATCTGGTCTACCTGTCTTCTTTCCCCATCATTTTATAGCTGAATAAAGTTCTGCCAGGCACTGACCAAGCCAGGTCTAAGACTTCTAAATCTATCCTGCCTCTCACAAATAGCTATAAATTAGTTGCACAATTCCTTTCGGAAGTCCAAGCTGCCCTACTAATCTAAGGTTGTGGTGGTGTTATTATCCAGAGCTAACCCAATGGACGAGACTCCTGTTGCTGGTGTGAGGCTAGCTCCGTAAGCCTGGGGGTATGCATGTGGGCTTACGGACAACTAAGGGGGATGGGCATCTACTTTCCACATAGAGCCCCATGATCTGGACTCATCACTGGAGGCATCAGTTACTGACTATGGGGGGCGGGGTAGACTTTACCCCACCCTCAAGGCAGACATCACAAGGACAACTGTTCCTTATCACCGCACTCTGTGACCCCTTCTCATTAGGATACTGTGGAACACAGAAATCAGGGGAAACCACAAGTGCCAGTGTAGGTTTGACAGGAGTTCACATAATGCTACAGTAAAAGAAACCCAAAAAAAGGCTTCAGCATGGCTGGGGCTCTCTCTCCCCCACCCGCTCCCAGGCTGAGTACAGAACAAGGTGGAACCTGTGCTCTGTCTGTGGCTTGTATTAGGGTTAGGAAGCTGGCGCTTGATAATGATGTTGAATGCACTTTGCTATTCACTTGCTGGGGTTGGGAAAGCCTCCTAATATCAAACTTTAGAATAAAGCACCACCTTGTGGTCTGATGCATTTATTAAAGTGACAGAATTTGAGAGCAGAAACTGGAAATGCTCCCTCAGCTGGTGGTAGAGAAGTCAGAATCTGAAAATAGGTTGCAAGGTGATTGACTGAAAGCAAGAACCCCCATGGAAGTGTTTCTGCGACTTCTCTGGGTTCGCAGAACAGTTAATCTGTTGAGTGAGTCCCATGTTTCCAACACTAATATTTTATGCTATTCTCATATAGTCCTACATTTAATCCTTTCAAAATCACAAGGAGATGGGTCTTACAGTTTCAAGTTTATAAGTTAGGAAACTGAGGCCAAAGATCCTTGTGATCCCATCACACTTAAGTGGCTGAGCTTGGGCTGGAATTCAAGTTTTTCTGACATAAAGTCTCTGGTCTTAACTACTGCTCTCATGATCGCCAAAGCTAAGGCCAGGGTCTGCTTCAGGCTGTCCTGGGGGATTCTGGCTCTGGACTCCCAAACAAACCAGAAGCTGCAAGAATCCCTACTAGAACTGACTTGGGATACTGGGAGTAATCCAGTCTTTAAGATCCCACTCGGAGGTGGGGAACGTTGCTGGTGCCCATCTACCTTCTGAGATGGCCAGAGGTTAGAGAGTCATTCTGGCTGTTGAGATGGGCCAGAGAGTAACTGACAAGTCATAAGGCCCTAAGTTGTTTCACCACATACACATACACACAAACACACGAAGTCTAGAGAGATATTATATTTGGCAAATATTCACTTGTGCAATGATAGTGCTTTGCTGACCCATAATACTTTGTTTTCTTCTTTAAAGTAAGCAATGATTTTATCATATATAAGCTGCTTCAAAGGATGAGTTGAAACATCTGCTGGGTTAGCGTATAGGGTAAATAGGCAGTAGTAATGTGGGTCAAATGATATTAGAAGGGACACCTTGCCTCAATCTTGTTCCAGTGACACTGTGAGTGTCCTTGGGCAGGTCACTTCTCTGATTCTGGGCCCATTTTCTCATCTGTAAAATGGAACACTGTACTGCACTAAAAGGTAGATGGTCCTAAACTAGCAGACGACTGTGTGGAAAATCTGAGCTGGGAACCTCAGCTTTTCCCCTTTCCTTAGAAAGACTGTCCGGCCCATTCTTGCTTTCTATTCTCAAATGAATCTGTGGTTAATTTTGGAAACACCGTGACTTGCACAATGTTTAACGGCACTTTCTAATGACAATAATTTGGGGAATATAAGCTTCTTGGTTTTTCCAAAGAAGATGATGAATCCTCACAGTTTCATGACTTTCTAGCTCCATCCCACCCACCAAACAGAAAAAAATGTAAAAAGTGTCTTAAAACACTATAAAAAGAGGAAGTACTGCTATGGGTTTACTTTCCTTGGGTGATTAGCATTTAATACCACAACTGCGCCTATTTGTTTCAAAGCTTCTCCTCTTCTGTTTGTTTCCTGTCTCCTCATTCTCAGTTTCTTACTTTGGCTCTCTATTTGTGGAGGCATTCATTTAACAGATAGTCTATACTAGAGCAGATTCTAGAAAAGTCATGCCCAGTAGAACTTTCTGCAGTGCTGAAAATATTATTTTTGCTTTCCAGTATGGTAGCAGACAGCCAGGGGTGACTTCTGAGCATTTGAACTGTGGCTAGTCTGATTGAAACTGAATGTTCAATTTTATTTGGTTTTAATTAATTAAAATTTAAATTTAAATAGTCACTCAGGACTTTGTGGCTTCTATATTGGACAGTGTATCTCTAAAACATTGTTATAACGCAGGTGATTGTTTGGTGACATTTTGGTTACTCTAGAACACAAAGCATGCATCATAGCAGAACTATCCTTAATACTGGATTTATAAATAGGCTTTTAAAAGATTTCTATGTTGTATTTCTTGAAAACAGGATTTCATAAAAATAATGATATATCATTCTTTGTAAAATGCATACTATCTTTAAGATAACTGAATGTTTCTTAGCTAATTTCACACTAAATGAGGGAAAAATAATTCTGTTTGATTCTATAGGAATAAAATTTAATCCTTGGATGCAAATAGGAAGAAAGTATTTGCTCTGTGTATAGATTTTTTTTCAGTCAATAATAGAATGAATTTGAATGTGCACCTTATAATATTTACCACTTAATGAGTAATTTTGATGTCAATTAATAATAAAAATAGATTCATTCCTTAAAAGCAGCTTTATAAATAAATGTATTTTTCCTAAAATATTTGATATAGAGGATGAAATTAGAAAAACAAAACTGGCAAAACTCTAAGTGCATTATTTATATAACTCCTATCTTAAATGATCTCAAGTAACATTACAAGTTTCTAATTAATTAACCCACCATTGCTCAACTGGAGCAAAGATTGAGTAACATTATCCCCACTTTTCTTAAAACAAAACCTTTTTATCTTCAAAGAATATAAAGAGATATTCAGGTAGGCGACAGTCCTGAGGAAGGGATACCTAAGCTAAAGTTCAAACTTGAAAAATCATATAAAGATTTTTGATAAATGTATGGATGGTTGCATGAAAAAGCACAGTGATACTTTTGAGAAGTTCTGGTGACAAGCAATGAACAAGAGATTCTGACTTTCATTAGGAATGAAAAAGCAGCACCTGCAGCATCTTTCCTCATAATAGCTGCTAAGATTATTAGACGGGGGCCTGCTGGTCTTGGATTGTCCTCCTCGCTTTATGACGATATGCAGACACTGTTATTCTGTGGGACCAGAGCCCTACTTGAAGAGTTCTTCATACACTTTTACCAATGGTGTGTGTTATGGGTTGAATTGTGATCCCCCAAAAGATGCATTCAAGTCCTAAGCCCCCGTACTGCAGAATGTGACCTTTGTGAGAAGTGGGGTTGGTGCAGATATCATTAGTTAACTTAAGATGAGGTCATATTGGAGTAGGGTTGGCCCTCAATTCAATATGACTGGTGTCCTTATAAAAAGAAAAGAAGAGACACGGGCAGATAGACATGGAGGGGAGATGGCCATGTGACAACGGGGGCAGGGAATGAAGTGTTACAGCTGCAAGCCAAGGAGCACCACGGATGGCCAGAAAACCAGGAGCAGCCAGGAAGAGGCCAGGAAAGACTCTCTTCTACAGGTTTCAGAGGGAGGACAGTCTTGCTAACACCTTGATTGAGACTTCTAGCCTCCAGAACTGAGCCAATAACTTTCTGCAGTTTTAAGCCACCCAGTTTGTGACCCTTTGTTACAGCAGCCCTAGGAAACGAAGACAGTGAGGAAATCATTTCTAGTCCAGAAAGTCATTTAAAACCCCAAAACTGCATTTCCTGAAAATGAGCATCTCCCATGTGCTCAGAGACAGAAATCAAACTCAGATTTTATAAAAACCCAAAGTGTTGAAGAAGTACAAATGAAGAGTGTGCTGCTAACTATTTCTATGGAATTTGGTTTTCATGGGAATTTATGCTTGAGAGGGATGTAAAAGTTCCCCTGGGGTATGAAGGCTCATTTGTGCCGTGATCACACCAGTTGATATTCTGGTGGGATCACTTCTCAAGTCCGGTGTTGTATCTCCTGTGTGGAGGAAGTGGTGGCCCCTCCTGCCCAGGTGGCTGCAAGGTGGGAATATTTAGCCCTGCAGGACAGGAAGTATCACAGACCCAGTGACCTCCTTACAGAGAGGAAGTTAGTCAGAGAGCTATTAAAGGTCCTTGTTGGAGGAACTGTGGTTGATGCAAACTGTGGTTAAAGCACGGACATTTAGTTCTTGCAGGAGAGATTGAGAATTCTTCCATTACAATCGGCTTGCAAGCTTTGATACGAAGAAATCATCATTATAACCACAAAAGGGAAGTGAAAAAGGAAAACGAAAGGCTAGGGTCCCAGGAATATCCGAAGCAAGCATTTCCTTTAGCTCTACCCGACTGAAGGATGCCCATATCCCCAGTGATTATGAATTGGAAATTATATTAGAACCATCCTGTATATTATTTCTAGACTGATATGTAAATATATATAGCACTGAGGCCAATTATTTTAAAATTGCATATATTATATCAGTTGGGTGGGTTTAGCCAATTGTTCTTTTAGTTCTTTTAGTCATTTGTTCTTTCAGTCATTTGTATAAAATTCCACCTTTTAGAAACTTCTTCAGGTATAAATTAGACTCTGGGCACCTTTGTTTGTTTACTGTTCTAAACCTAGGCCCTGGCACATGGTAGGCCTTGGTACATATAGACTGAAGAACCACAGTTGACTATCACTGTTATAATTCTGGGCTTATGAACAGTGGACTTTTGAAGTAAGAAGCATCTCTTTTAGAATATTGCCTGAATACTGTTTGTTCCCGTCTGCCTGTGATATACATTATCCTTTCCAGAGTAATTGTTCATCTTCCTAAAACCATTTAGAAATACACAAATCAGTAATGTGGGGTTGCTACTTATTCCTGAATGTTCATTCTCCCCTTCCTCCTCAGTAATAGCTGGCTGGAATTACAGCCATCTAGACGAAGAGCTGCATTTTCTGATCCCCCACTGGAGCTAGATATGGCCAGGTGACTAAGCTTTGATCAATGGATATAAACAGAAGGGCATGAATAGTTTCTAGGGTGTGCCTTTAAGGGATGGGGGTAGGGCAGACATTCTCCTGCCTCCTTCCTCCTTCCTGCTGGTGAGAGCCCAAACATAATGGCTTAAACTGCAGGAGCCACCTGGGACCACAAGGCAGAAATCCTCTGTTGAAAAAGTGAAGCACCTGATAGAAGCAGCCCAGGTTGAGAAAAAGGATTTGATGGAGCACAGAAGTCACAAAGTAAAATAATATGAAAATGATAGGTATAAAAACAATGTCCAGATAAGATCTTTGTGAATGCTTATAAATGGAATTGATTGAATGAATCCAAATAGCCCAGAGCCCTCTAAGTTTTGTATGGACAAAGAGGCTACAACTTTGGCCTGCAAAAGCTTTTAAACATTGAACATATGGCAATCGTTGACTCTCCCCATCCACCATTACGCTATACCCCTGCCCTAGCACCAGAAGAAAACAGGAAGTAAAGGCTTCACGAAGGGCATACATTTTGGAGTATCATGGACAAGGAAAAAATTCCCAGAGGTCAGAACCAGGGCTTATAGAGTATAGGGGACAAGGGAATCCCTCCCAGTTGGCAGAACAAAGGTCTACCAGAAGGCTGGGCATTTTTGCTTTTCAGATCACCATGAGACATAGGATTGTCAGCAATTCACCACCAGAACACTACAGACTTTGGAGTAAACATGACTTTTCTAACGTCTTGATTTTGAACTTCTAACCTCCAAACTATAAGCCAATAAATTCCTATTGAAGCCAACCAGTGTGCAATATTTGGTTATAGTAGACCTGGCAAACTAAGACAATCACATGTGTACATGTGAGAAGTTATACAAATTTCTAATATGTTTAAGCTGTTTATTTTGAGTTTTCAATCACTCTCAGCTGAACCCAATCCAAACTGCTCTAGGAAGACATTTCACTTTGGAAAGCTTAGGATACACATTTGTAAGCAGGAAACTTTAGAGGATAGGTGAAACAGCACAAGGATAGGGAAAGAGGTAAATTTGAGCACAATTCACATTCCTACAGGCCTAGCACTTGCTTTATAAAACTTTGCAAAAAGACATATGATGTTCCATTTCTGCCTGATGAGATGACACATTGCCCTGTGGTAAATGGGACATCAATATAATTGCCCACCTGTTTCTTTCTTCAGAAATTAAATATAGTTTAGAATTGAAACTAGGTTTTTTTTTTTTTTTTGCCTTACTCATTTTCATAGGACACAATCTCATGAGTCATACTTTTTTCAAAAACTCAATCATTGTTTCCAGCCTCTTGCATTCTCTAGCAAAAAAAAAAAAAAAAAAATGCTTTCTCTTAAGCAACTTTTGCAAATTGCATTGACATATACACCGTATACAAATTTAAACTCAATAAACCAAAGAAAGCAAGGGTGTGGTGGTGGGAATTTCTCTTGAAACAGTCAAGTGTACACTGTGTGGGTTGCCCCATCTTTACTGCTTTTCCATAAAAGGCTTCAGAGAAGGAAGTGAAGCCACAACCCCATTAAGTAATAGGCTGTGGATTAACATAATTTATCTGGAATGAGGAAGGGAAAGATTTAGCTTTGAAAGATTTTCCTCAATGGCATATTCCTCTTTATTGCAAAGCTGTCTCTACGGCATCAGGTGAGACGCAGGGAAGAAGAGTGGAAATCTCTCACCCATCCTACACCAAGGGATTTCTGGAGGAGTACAGTTTTTAGTGGTATTGTAGGTGTTACTCAATATTTGGTGTACTTATATTTGGCTTATTTCCAATCCAGGAAAAGTGAATAGCCATACAGAAGAGAGGGGCAGAGCTGTGACATGAATAGACTTGAGTGCAAGTGCTGGTCTGTCGCTGACTAATGAGAAGACTTGGAGATAGTGTAGTGAGTGGTTAATAGTGTGGCCTCTAGAGTCAAACTCTTTGGCTCAAATTTTGCTCTGCACCTTCCTAGCTGTATGGCCTTGAGCAAGTTCCTTTGTGCCTCGGTCACCTAATCTATAAAATGGGGATATTAGTATTTACCTTAGTGTTGTTTGGAGTGATACAGGCAAATATATAACATGGTATAGAGGATATTATAAGTAGTAAAAAAATATAGATAGATAGATAGATAGATAGATAGATAGATAGATAGATAGATAGATA